>CAEGAF010043141.1:0-46769 GCA_903067075.1 Micropoecilia bifurca | reverse complement strand
TATATATGTGTATATACATATATATATAAAATGTCTATGGTAGGAATTAGGTAACACAAAGTAATAGAAAAATGTGCCACAAATTGCACTCAATGGCTTAAATGACTTTAAGATTTAAACTAAGAAATGTAGGACTCTCCATGGCATTTTTGTTCCAAGGCGGAACCTAAACACAACCCCCAAGGATTGTGTATCATTAACCAATTTTAGGTTTTAAAATAGCAACAGCTGAGTAAGAGTGCAGATACAGCTGATGTGTCTCTGCTCTCCTAAAAAGGCAAGTAAATATGGAAGTGTGTGTTGGCGATATTTATTTAAAGTTTACAGTTACACCTTACTGTGAGGTCTGAGTGACTCTATATAAGTTATAATGTGATGCTGCAGTGACAGAATCCTCAGCTGTGGCTTTAGTGCTTAAAACCATGTCTTTTGCAGGAACCCAACCACTCTAAACGCCCCACCTGAATGCACCTTGAGTTACAATCAGTTCACTTTACTTCTATGGGACAATGTGGTTGTGTGCTGATTGTTTAATTTCCCTCCAATTAACTGCAGTCTGAACTCCTCTGTTGCGGTGGGTCCATCAATTGCACAAACACTCCAGCAGAGGAGAATCCATTTAGCGCTAGGGGACATAATCTATACAAATTTCTCGATTTTGGAACTCACTATGGAAATGCACACAAGTACATACAAAGGTTTCCATGAAATTAAGTTTTAGGCTTAAAGCATTTCAGAATATATAAATAAACCACACCTAAAAACTGAGAAACTGATGTTGGAGTTTGTTGAAGAATAAAAGAAAATAACTAAATATACCAGGGATCACCCAAAAGCAGCTACTACATAATGGAAATACAAACTTTGTGAATATCCTCGAGACCAGAGATAATTAGAGGCAGCTGTGCTTTCTTAGGGCCAAAAAAATCGAAATTGTCTTTTTCTCCAAATTGTTTATAGATACACGTCTAATAACTGTGGATAGTCTGGGGTCACCAGTTCATAGTAGTTTATTTTTTTCTATCCTCGATCTGCTCCTAAAGTCCTGAACTCTTCAGAGTTCTCCACCTCACTGATTTAGCCCCTGGTGGAGAAGTATTAAAAACCTGATTACCTCCCAGCCCCTAACAGGAAGATTAAAGACTCCCTTTAACTCATTAGCAAAACCAACAGAAGACCTCTGTTTGATACCCTGATGGGCAAATAAGCCTCAGCGCATCCCATCCTACTTGATAAACCAACAATGTATCCAAAGTAAAGGTGGTTTCGTTCTGAATCAACAACAAGGACATTTGAGACAGAAACCCCTGATTTACAGTTGTCCCCAAAAGAGGAGTGAGGATCAGGAAAGTAAGCTTTTCTTACCCCAGGCTTAAAAGCAGTTATATAGTGTGAACAAACTTTTGAGTGGACTGTGAGCTGAATGTTATTGGTGCTTGGACATTTTCCTGCTTATTGAGATAACTGGGCTTGTGTTGTGACAGTGCTTTGACGTCGTGATTGGAGCTCTTGGTCATGCTATCTTAACTGAATATTTGGCTTTATGTGTACAGACTGAATCAATCCCGAAGCCATTTCCATCTACAAGTCCACTGAGTCTGTCATTATTGCTGGGCCGTTCTGTCACAAGGGTACCCTCCTTTGAGCCAAAAATAAGTCTGTGAACGACTAAAGACACTTAAGGTGTTTGTTTAGCTAAAACAGAGAATAAAGGCTGAAAGATGAGTCGAGTGATTTGAGCAGCGTGTGTGGGGAAATGGAAACAACATCCAGTCAGACAACCCCTCCAGGCATTCGGGTTGATTAATAACTGGAGCAGCTGTGAAGGATCAAGAGTACAAAGGGAGCAGTTGTGTTAGTAAAACTCTGAACTAAAACTCATTAAATACACACAGTTACACACACACACACCTTTACTGCTTTTCTCACACATTTTCAAATGGACAGAGATCCAGCCTTTGTGATGGCCATTCCAAGACATCAACTTTATTGTCCTTAAGCCACTTTGCAACAAATTCTTCCAGTATGATTAATTTCATTGTCCATGTGAAAGACCCATTTGTGCCGAAGTTTTATCTACCTGATGTGGACAGATCTGGTTTCAATATTTCACCATAGTGTTATTTTCATGTCACATCATCTATTTTGTGATGCACACCAGCCTTTGCTGCAGCAAAATGGCATTACAATGCTGTTTGTTCCTGTGTGTGATTATGTGACCAGGTCAACAGCTCACCTGCAGGTATCTGGAAATTTTACTCCAGGATTTGGACTTGTTCAGGTCCATAATCCTCTTCTTTACAGCTTGACTTTCTTTTAATATTTCTCATATGTCACACAATGAAGCAATGTCTAAAGTCTACTTTAAAACCCAAAGTGATGCTTTTAAAATCTTACACAATTAAATAATAATAAAATTATCTCAAAGTTCTCTTGCTCATTATTTTTCCGTTAAACAAAAAGAAACAATTATGACGATGAAATTTCAGTCACATTAGTTAATAAATTGTCTTTTTACAGCCTGTATGTTCAGTCATTTACAACACATGAGTTTTGTTAGTAACAACCTTTGAGCAGGTATTGAACATGCTTGTTTCTCTTTGGTTCCAGATATTTCCCTGAGGTGGTAAAGGAGGGCCTCACCAACCAGGTGAACAATCCAGAAGTGATTTTGGACATCACCCGACCAGACACACTGATTCGGCAGCAGATCATGGCTCTACGAGTCATGACCAACAAGCTAAAGAATGCCTACAATGGAAATGACATCTCCTTCCAGGACTCCAGTAAGTCCTCAGATATCTCCATAATGTTTTGTATATGCAGCTGGGGAACAAAATCGAAAAGCCCTGTTCCATTTCTTTCTCTCCCCGCATGTTAGTTTTGATTTGGACACACAACACAAACACTCTCAGAGATACACAAACTACAGAAACAAGATCTCATTTGTCACTCATGTTGGAACTTGTCACCGACGGCAGAGGATGTTCAGAGCATCTTTGAGGCAAGACAGACATTATTAGGAGAATAAATAGCTCTAGGTGTGGAGAACAACATACGATAGACAGACAGGCCCATGTTTAGGAAGATGTACATCTCAAATGCTGTCGTGACAGAAACAATCATGTTGGAATCTGTGGGTCTGGTAGAGCTGACAAGATGGGAACAATGCTCTGAGCCGCGTCCAAAATCTGTCTGTACTAATACTGACAATCCATTTTCTTATTTTCTTATCTTTTGCAGTATTCAAATGAAATAGATTGTGAAATGAACTAACGTGTTGTATAAAAATCATGAAAGATTATTCCATGGTTTCTGAAACCGAGTTCAGTCTTAATAGCATCACTTATTCTAATTGAGTACCTATAGTGCCAGACCTTGTCACGCAGGCTGCATGCAACACATGCAGCATGTGATGTTTACATTTAAATGAGTGTGATTTTTCTTGCTGCAGGTGACGAGGGCAGTAGCTCGGGAAGCGGCAGCGGCTGCTCTGACGGCTGCACAACAGAGTTCGTTTTTGTGGGGACAGAAGCTCCCGTGATTAGAGCCGACAGAAGTGACGAACGGGCTGCAGCTGCCGCTGCGGGCCAGTCGCTCTCCTGTGGACCCTCCACCGTCCTGGTGATGGCTGCCCTCACACTCCCACTCTGGGCAGTACAGACTCAATGGAGATAATACAGTGTGGCCTGATCATTGACTCTTATACTGTTAAGTAACAGTATGTCTTACAGCAAGTTATACTGCTGTTCCCTCACTGGACATGTAGAACCTCCCGGAAACATGTCTAGAATGACTGACTGTGTGGTGTGGTAGGGCTGGAAGTGAGTGCAGCGCTGAATCCTGCTTGTCCCCCAAAGAATGCTCGGTGCCATCAGTGAACCAGCTTTTACCATCTCTGAAATAAAAACGAAAACGTGGTGTTTTCTCATCATTCTAAAGTGAGCTTCGAAAAACATGCTTCTCGTTTAGGAAACAAAACTATCTTAAGGCGGTTCTATCAGTAATTTTCCAGATAAAGGGAAACCCTTTATTTCTTTTCCTTTGTGTGATGAAGTGAAAAGAAGACAACACTGTTTTTATCTTATTAGTTCTCTTTCCCTCAGACAAAAATCAGAAAAAATTTCTGTGTGCATGCATGGGTGTGATGTAAACAGACAAAACATTGTTTCGTTCTGCTTTCTTTATTTAGTCTGATTTTATTTTGTGTTTACAGGCTCCATAGATTTAGGTTTGTTTGCACAGGACCGTGCAGCCCAAACAGTTCACTCGGTTTCCTCCTTGGTCACATCATTGAGGGAACGATGGGTCTGACAGCCACTTTGTTGTTGCACATGTGATTATCTTTACGAAAGTGCTAAAGTGCTGCACTAAGGGCACTACTTTGCACAGATGATTTTATCGGCTTGTTTATTAAGCTGCAAGAGGCACCCATCATATAGAGAAAAAAAGATTTATATTTTCAGATCATTTAAGCTGATTGTATTGTTCTTTAAGTGGGTACAGTATGTAGTTAACAAGATTGTACTTTAATGTAATCTTACAGGTTAAAGCTACATCTTTATAAATATATGTGTTTTATTTCATTTTATGTTACAACAATGTTTTAGCAACAATATCAAGCCATTACACTGCAAATGCCTGCTAAGATTGTTAAACTACCTGATTTATTCTCGTTTTCCAGAGTCATTAACATGCACTAACACATTTCTTTTTACCTTCAGAAGACTGAAAAGAGGCATAAAGATGGGTATATGGCAACAAAACCTAAATTTCATTTATTTCCCTGGATTCCACTTATATAATTATACACAACGCAGAAATTTGCATGTTTTTTGTTTGACCGGCAACAGAAAACCCTGGAACCTTGCATCTTTTTGTAAGTGGTCATGTACTTTAACATGGTGTGTACAATGTCACCTCCAAAGGTAGAGGACTGCCAAGGTTAGAGGGCTCTGAGAAGTCAAAGAACTGGGGTTACTATACATACCCTTCAGTCTGTCTCCTACAGGCTTTGACCTTTAACAGGCTGTAGAGGCTTAGTGTGCAAAGCAAATAACCTGCGCTCCAGAAACACAGCGCCTGAGACCCCCGGTCATACAGAAAAGGTTAGCCTTAGAAAGTTTTTGCAGGCCTGCTGCTAAAATTAACAATGGAGAAACTGTTCAAAAATGTCGCACAAAAGATGAAAAATGTCACGCTCGCGTGTGTTTCTGCAAGATCCAAAACCAGCCAGGTCACGAACACTTAAACTGTTTCCACATTACAAATGTCCCTTATCACAGCAGGGACCTCTCTAAATGCATCACTGTAACAAATTAACAGCTTCTCTGAGTGTCTTGCAGAGGCCATATTTGTCCCGTAGCATAGGAAGACGTGCATGGGACAAACAAGCTTTCCCCTCACACAAAGGCAGTGCAGGATGAGAATGAAAAAAAAACCCGGCATCGAGCACAAAGTTTACGCCAGCATCACAGCTGATTGCACTCAGAGCACCAGAAGGGAAATCTGTCCTCGGTGTGCGCCGGTGACTCACAACCGAGGCCCCAAGCGCCGCAGGAAGCTCCTGCTACACAACAGTTGACCTCTATGACCTCACTTCTCGCAAAAACCTATTTAGGAGAAGGTGACTGAATAGCACCCTCCCACCAAAACCAGCATGGCATGATTAAAGCACCGATGCGTAAACCTTAATTGTAGAATGCAACAGGCCAAGGCCTGAGGAAAGACATTGCAGTGATTAACATAAGGCCCTCCTCAATGTCAAACTGTCCAGAAGTAAATCGGTGCTAGGAGAGATGGAAATCCTATTCCTACTGAACTGCTAGTGAAACATTTTTTTTGAGGGGGGCAACTAAATAGATTAGCCAAATTAAACTGGTAAAATACCAGGAAATCTAAATGGTTCAGTAGATGGTTAAATAAAAAAACGGGGCAATTAATAAGAATTCCAAATCTCTGAAAGATGAAAAACAAAAAAAGGGGACAGGGTATTTACACATGTACTCAAAAGTTAGCTCTTCACCTCAGAAAGTTTTTATTTTGGATCATCATATCTATTTTATTTTGTTCCTATATATACACACCTTCCAGCGTTTCAAGCATGCAACTCCAAAAGTTGGAATAATTTAGGTTTGTTGACGGATCAGTTCTTTGTTTCAAGGACTCAAGCTGCTTTGGTGCTAAAGTGGCAAAAGAAAATCATTCTAAGGACATTTATAGAAGTGAAAATAAAGTTACAAATAGTAATGGAAGCAATCATAATGCCATTACGAAAAGATGGGCAGCTGAATTTAGAGGACTAAGGCTTGTGTACGTGGGTCACATGCTTTGTCACTGGCAGGTTTGATAAACGTCACCAGTCCGCTTTTGTAAACCGGAAGGACACATCGCTGTTTTTCTGATACATATTATGTTTCCATCTAAAATATTATGTGTAGTTTCCTACTGAAGAGTGTTGTGATGCTGGAGTTTTAGGCTATTTCTGTTTGCAAGCTCAAATATTGACACATGGCAGTATTTCTTAAATATCCTTTGAATTTTCTTAAAACGTCCATGTTTTTGTTTAGCCAGTGAATGAGTATAAAATGGATTGTGAATCACACACACTTTTTAGTACTTTATGGCTTCCAGATATGGAGAGAAGTGGTAGTCTTAAGTACTTTCTAACCAAGAGATTTCTAGATCTAGGAATCTAATGGGACTAAAAAGACGTGATGCACGAGGGACAAGATGCGCCCACATCTGCTCCACCAATGTTATTGGAGCATGAGGAGGAGGCCACCTTCAGCTCTTGGGTCTTGTTATTCTTGTACAGTTTCCACTGGGTCAGTGAATCCCAGTTTGATTGACTGAACATTTCATGGAAATTTCAGTGAACAGTACAAGGGTGACTTGGCAAGGCCCTTCCAATGCCAGAGCCTGAAAAACTTACACAGGAACGCATCTGACCCACCTCTCAAACTCTAAAATAGTTTCTATGCAGAAGTTGGTGCTGGAAATTGCACTACACTTTGATGAGGGAAGAGGTCCCACCATCTAGCTGAGTTAGGCATTGGTAACAATAACCAATCTGAAATTCTTTATTAAAAAAATACCGACAGATGTTTTTTATTTGGTCAGAGTGATGAGAAACAACCATCGGAAAGTCTTCTAAGTATGCTGATTGTTGAGTCCGCTGTGATGTTCAAAACGGACTTTTTTTTTTACCTGACTAACAGGAACTTTTTTTTCTTTTTTTTTTTTGATGAGCGATCTAATGAAAAGGCCTGAGTTGTTTTGTTTAATCTGTTTTGCTGGTAATGCGCAAACTTTTTGTTATTTTATTATCACTTTTTTACAGTTTCGCAGTGTTCACTAAGGCAGTGATAGCAGGAAGAAACACCGATCGGCTTACAGGAATCCATTACATTGATGACTTTATGCTTGGCGAATCAAAGTAACATTGATCTGTACTGTTCACATGGTGATATCATTTAGTCTATAACAAATTTTGTTTTAAATTATAAGCAAAAAAGATAGCTGAGGCAGGCATCGCTGATTGAGACCCTGAAGCAACACAGCACAAACTAAAGAGTGTAGATTATTTAAAATAGCAAAGATTTTCACAAGGCAGTACTGCAAAAAAAATGTTTTTTTCCTTAAATTTCCTGTACATTTTCTTAAAACGTTCCTTCTTGATAACAAAGGCAGAAAGTCAGCAGATTGGCATCAGATACTTGTTTTGTTTGAGCCTCAGCAGGTTTGCTTTGTAACAGCGCAGAAACAGTAAACATCTGCAGCCACACAAAGGTAGAAGGCACCTATTAGAGCCCCTGCTAGAGCTGTGATTGCATCAGAGCTGTGGATGAGTGAGGATAATGCAGGGCTTTGCTGGTGTTGCTGAAAACACAGCAGAAAAAGTGACTTGAGAAAAGAATTTCTTAGAGCCTCGTCCTGTTTTCCCAAAGTGCTTGTATCTTGGGAAACTGGTCCTCTCTGATAATGATAAAATAAAGTGTTGCTATTCTCCACTACCACATTTATTCCTATCATTCCTGACAAGCTGCAAGACTATTCTAGTCAGAAATGATGCAGTGACGGTCTTCATTTACACACGAGCCATAAAGAAATCAATAAGCTTCTTGAATTAATTTAGCAATTGAAAAAAATAAAATTCAAAATTTCTCATTTATTTTTTACTAAATGTTTAGAACACGATTTGTTATGCAAGGTCTTTTCATTTTGTCGTGAATCATTTGCTGCACTTTTGCTAAACATAATGCTCTGAGTGTGGCACTGTTGTGACTTGCGAAAATTAATGACTAAGGAGCACATTACGATTTTTTGAAGCTGTTCAGTGCACGTTGTTTAAAGTGTTTTGGGGGAACTGAAGTTGATGGTTATACAAGCAGACATGCCTTACCATTTTTTAAAAGACTAAAATGGATTGCTTATTCGGCTTTTGTTACACATTCTTGTATACAGAAAATATTACAATGGTAATAATAAACATTTTATTAAAAAATAAACACATTTTCCCTGCCTTTTTATTGTGTTATGCATCAGAATTTTAAACTTCTTGTAGAAATCTTGTATTTTAATTGTTCAAGATCTTAACATACATTCATGCATTTGGCCTTTAAATGTACAAAATGCTTTCCATCAAATGTTATCATTAAGTACATTACTTGATTTGTTAGTAATGTAAAAAAAATGTCAATTGTTTCCTAGAAATATTCCACACTTCTGAAGTAGGAATCTTCTCTAAATGCTTTTCTCCATGTCCTTCTGGTACCTTAGTTTTAAACAAAACACTTCTCCAAAAGATGAGAAGTAAACAGCCTTGGTGAGTTGTGATGGTCATGTTATTTAGATGATAGATTATATCTGTATAAGTTCCCGAAATCTTGGCCTTAATAAGGATTTTGTTAAAATTGTCAGCTTTACTTTGTCTTAATAAGAAAACTGGACAGCTTGGGGGGCCAGGGGGGAATCACAATTAGCTGCAAATTTAAACACAAATTAATTGTAAACCTATTTTTTCTTTGGTGTAGTTACATTAGTTTCTTGTTTGAAAGGTGATTCTGTAAAGAGTCTCAGGTTTTGTGGCCAATATGACATCTTGTTGGCATTTTTTTATCAGGGAAGCGATGTCTAAAGTAGTTGTCTTGGGAAAAAAATATATTTGGTGAAGATGACACAGTTTTCACATAAGCCAAAATCTGCTTCTGAGCAGTTGATCAGTGCCAAGTGACGTCTTCTGCTCTGGAACTGCATTCTGTCAAGGAGCTGAGCTGAGCTGGGA
Organism: Micropoecilia bifurca; assembly: GCA_903067075.1. NCBI lineage: Eukaryota > Metazoa > Chordata > Actinopteri > Cyprinodontiformes > Poeciliidae > Micropoecilia > Micropoecilia bifurca. The sequence continues at coordinate 37,483 of CAEGAF010043141.1, read as the reverse complement.
GACACAAACTAAACTGTAAAATCCATTAAGAAAGAGGTTCAATTATTTGAGACAGGACTGATCAACCTTTAGATCTGTTCACATTAGATACATTTGTTATCAACGTGTTGTGCAAGATTCTAGTTTTTCTTGTGCTTTCACTTGGAGGGGTGCCTGAAAGCTCTTCACTTTGGATTAGTTATGCAAACATACAGACGGTTTTGCTTTAAGCAACCAATACACCATACCAATTTAAGATTAACCTTTAGTAGACACAACTGCTGATTTTGCAAAACCCAGCTATCGCTAAATTTGAGAAAGACATAGGGGGGAGACCTATTTCTGTGATTTAGTTTGGGCTCTAAAAGTTGACAGACCAAACCTGGTTTGCAGCCTTCCTTTCATCTCTCCTTTTACTTACTTTTTAAAGTAGGTATTAAAACTCAGAATTGGGCTGCAAATCCCCTGTATGTATTATCTTGTCACTATGCATACTGCTAAAAAAAACATGCATGCATTTAGGACTGAGAAGCAGGATTTCCTCCTGTCACTCTAGACTATCTTGACTGACAATAAAATGCCAAGAAAAGGATTTTTCTTTCTAACATGTGCCATGACATTCCCTGTCATAACTACACTTGTTTCAAGATACCAGGCTGCAAAACGTCAGCCTTCCACAATGGCAGGAAGTGACACTTGAAAAATGCACAATGTGCTGCTATGACAAGTGATATGAGTTGGCATGCTCTTCATATGTGCTTTATGAGAGCGAACTGACCTGCCTGACATGGTTCCTGGCACTGACAAATCTATCTGAGATTGATTTATTATACACTCGCCTGCACAGATGGATGGGGCAACTTCACTTGTTTAGTCAAGCTTAAACATGATTTTTTTTTATTGGAGAATGAAATGAAAACTACACATTAGGAAATGATTCTAATTTAATGCTTACACAAAACTGTGTACTTCTGCATTACATCAATAACTTTCTATAAGCAGTAAATAGAAGACATTCTATAATTTCTCCAGCTACCGATTCTTCTTTAAAAAGACGCCCAAGGTGACTTAGAAGTCAAAGTCAAAAATGCTCAGTATTTTCAGATACTAAATCTACCACCGGTTGATTACACTTTTCTTTTTGTATGTTTTTTAAATAAATAAAAACAGAACAGTATTAATACAGTACAGTATTAATACTGTACTGTTTAGGGTTTTAACAGAAGTATCTTTCAGAAGTTAATCTTCCAACTTAACCATCATGGCAGGAATGAGTCGTTTTAAAACATTGTTTTCCCATTCAAAAGTCAAGAGGGTTTTCATTTTGTGGTATCCTTGAGTCGAAAGGGTCCTTTTTTCTTCAGATGCTTGTTTGCTTTTACCCACGTGTTTCAGATTTACCAAACAGCTCATGTCTTCCTTTTCTCCTTTAGTAAAGTGACAATGATGTAGTGTCTCTTGCACAAAGAGAAGGAAGGCCTTCTCTCGCAGCTCTGATTTCATCTGAAACTCCAGAGATCAGTTCTTGACACAACAGTCAACAAAGCAGTTCTTTGAATTGCTCACAATTCAGTTCTGAACTCCAGTTCCTAGTCAATAATATGAAGTACTTACTATTGACTATGTTACTCTTCCGACTGACAATAAATTATTGTATTATGTTGTGATTAGGAGTCAGATTATATATAGCATGATCTGAATTCAACTACATAATAAGAATGCTCTAGAACAATCAAATTTATATGAATGGATTTTAGATCTAATTAGAGTTTACATAGTTGTAAATTGTCTGTTTTGAAAATGGCATCCAGCTTTAATTTAATTTCAATTAGTGTTTTATAAAATAACTTAACTATAAACAGAAATGACAATGTCTTCTAGTTGTCCTTCATAACTTGCAAAACTCACTGATACCACAGAAAGTAGGGTGGTGCCTGTAAATATTGAGGTCTGAGGACATTGTTAATGGATTCTCTGATGACACATTTCATCTTGGCAAGGATTGTAATTGCTTTTTACATGACAAGTAATAGTGCAAGGGCTTTAGAGACGGTGAAACAAAATCCCTTGAAAATAGAGACCTATGAAATTAAACCTTGGATTTCAATTTTCTCTCCCACAAGGCTTGAGCAATTAAATGGGTTTAACCCAGTGCTGTATAATAAGACATAAATAAAGTGTGTCTGTTGCTGTGTGTGTGTGTGTGTGTGTGTGTGTGTGTGTGTGTGTGTGTGTGTGTGTGTGTGTGTGTGTGTGTGTGTGTGTGCGTGTGCGTGTGTGAGTGTCCATAACTTTCATTCATTGCAGATCTAATAAAGATATACTAATCCAGAGTGACATGAATAACTGGGGAGTCTGAACTTTATCTTCAGTAAGATATAAAAATAATATATAGGATAATTATCTCTGAAATATTTTTCTGTCAGTCTGTATATACTCACCTGAAAAACATTCTGGTTTAAGTCAAAAGCTGTGCTATTTCCCAACCATGTACAAACACACTTCTGTTTCTTTTTTTCCACCTTCACACATTACAGATCGTTTTCCGTCTCTCTTGCTCTCTTTGGATTTAGGATAAAGAGTGAATTTACACAGCAGAGCAGTCCTGGATAGCAGAGTCGGAGATTACCCTCCCTGATCTTTTCACAGACAAGAAATAGTTCAGTGCAAACCCTCCCTTAGGTCTTTGCCACCTCTGTACTGACAGTCTGTGCATTAGCATCCATCAGAGAAGAGGAAGAAAACGGTTTTATCCTCTCCGACCTATTGCTTACTCAAAAAAGAGGAATGAAGAAAGCCAAAGTAGTGGATGATATGCTTGTCACTATGGTGGATAATCTGTAAACACACTGCCAGGTCAGAGCCACACTGATGCAAAGCCAAAAGCTTTGTCTCATTCTTCAAATGACAATAGAAACCGCAGCTTAACTCTGAAACCACCAACGATTTGTCATCCTTAAAATACATTTAAGGGGCCAGTGTGTATCTGGTTCTGCTAGGCATCTCCTGCACAAAAACACAGTAGAACCAACGGGTTAACACGATAACAGACACGATGCAGTGAATGAGTGTTTATAAAATGTACATTCTGCTTCGTATATCTTACCATCTGCAATTTTTCTGAAGCTTAAAAGTTTTAGAAGAAATATTTCATTCAAGGCCTCAGGCGCCCTCAAAATATCACATGTTGCATGAAATTCTGCCTCAGGGCTCAGTGGGGCAACTGATCAGCAACTAGTATTTAGTAAGTATCAGCATTTAGGTCATCCATTAAGCACTAAACAATGTCATCTGGTCACTGAGAAATATATTATTACCTGAAATGTGGTCACAAATAAAACTAAACAAATTAAGCTAATAATTTCAAAGTAATTTCCCTTCGATGAGTATAAAAATGCCACAATCCCTTTAAAGGCTTAAGAACACCAGAACCCAATAAAATCTGTTTTATATGTGCCTTCCTATGATGGATCCAACATTTTGTAGGATCGGTCCAAACATATTGGTTAAGTTGGAAATCCTTACTGCAAATGTCACTAAGTCATTATTTAGAAGCAGTTTTAGCACCTAAATCAATGGGGCAACATCAAAGTTTGTTTTGTTGATTCCCATAATTTGCACACGTGTATGTTTTTGTTTCTTTACATAATCATAATTCTCAGTTTGTACATGTTTATTCTAAAATTTCTCTCAAAACGGCTTATCAGACAACAGGTAATCAGTTGTCATTGTTCCTTTCTTAGCTCTGAATAGAGTTTATGTTATTAAATATCTGTGAGGAAGTGTGTGCTGTTCTATTCCCAAAGTATAGTATCTATATGACAATCAATAGATACTATAAACAGTTAGAAATACATACATCAGATAAAATATGATGTGTACAAGCTATACCACTGTGCACTGTTACAGACAGATTGCTCCCAAGCTAGAGTGAGGTCATCTATGCACAATTCACACCTGGTGACAAAAATGGGATGATCTGACGCGCGAAAGCCAAATGGCATTTATACTGGACAGCTTGATTATTGGAAAACCAGAAAGGAATGTCAGTGAGGAAATGGGAGACAACTTGAGTGTGTAGGCAACTGAGACACTGAGGGAAGCTACTGGTACAGAAGAAAACTATTTCAAATGTTCAAACCTACTCTGAAGCACAACAACTGCAGAATGTATTTTCTAAAAAACATCAAGGAGTAAGAAACCAGTAACTATTAAATGTAACTATTGATTACTAGTTGGAGCATATTAAAAAACATATAAAAAACACTTGTGTACAGAACTAAACTCCAATAAAATTTAAAAATAAGAAATTTAGTGTGCAGCTGCTAAGTTGAGATAAAAGTTTAAGCCAAAACCTTGATCTGCAAGATGTCATCTTATCTGGGTAAAATGCTCTTTTGCTGTCTAATTAAGACGCATAAATTAAAGATTGACTTGTACCAGAAATTGAGCTGGCAGTATAGTTGTCCCGGATACAAACAGATGATGTGTCAGGCTCACTTTGAGCAGGACTCCCACCATGCACAGGAGAACTATGATGGTTCTGTCAGAAAGACAGAACCATCAGTGGTGGAATATGGGTGAGTAGATATAACCATGACTTATGTGATCTGAAAATGTGAAATTTTGAAGGTTGACATCCTTAGCAAATGGGTCACTGCACATGTGGAGAGCTGGGGAGGTTCTTTTTAGTCAAAGTCATGTTTTTAGGGAGCAGTTTTAAATAGGTCACAATATAAAATAAAAATGTTCTCCTGAAAAAATAATAGCAAACTACTGAATCACATTTATGCCAAATTATCAGTCTGTTGTTTGCTTCATCCACAGCAATGCTTTAATGTTTAGTGGTGAACCCTCCCAGACGACATACAAGGTAACACCTGCTATATTAGGTGAACCAGTCACCCAGCACCACAAAATCATTCATTTTCTAAACTCACCTCTAACCTACTATGTGCAGCTACTGATGAATTTCCAATCTGGTCACTATTGAAAAAAATCTGTTGCTAAGCAAGCCTTTAACTTCTCTGACTCTTTTTTTTCTCATCAAACAGCAGGATCGCTTGACACCTCAGCAGTACATCAAATATCATCTGCAAAACTGTCAGGCAAGCACATGCATATTTCAGTCCTATTTGTTGTCACTTGTTCTCACACCTGAAACTAGATCTTTAGCTTCCAGACATGTATATGGCTGCATGGCTGTATACAGCCATGATTCAGCTGAAAAATTAATTATGGTTTCAGGTCAATGTGGTAGACACAAACAGTATGGCTGGTAATGTGACAGGTGAGGTAAATTTCACTGCTACATAATTTAGATTATGGCTTTTTATCTGGTTATTTGCATATTGAAGCATCTACGTGTTCTACGTTTCCCGAAATGACTAAGATAGCAAAATACAGAAGAGATAATTTTAACATACTTTTCCAGGAGAATAGGATTTTAAACAGTAAATCTAAGAACATAGAAACAATGAAGAGTAAAGGAGGGATGCAGGGAATGAGGTGATTTATTGTAAAACCTGTGCTCTAGTCCTGTCTGATAATCTGGAAGCAGTAGGTGGCAAGACAGCAGAAAACACTATATTGATGAGACTGTTTACTCCCTGGCCAGAAAGAAAAATAACATGATTCCAGCAAAACAGAGCTGGGGTAAAACTGGGATTCTTTCTCCATGAGGGGAGGATTGTGGGTAATGAGTTGCGTTAAGCTTTCATTTACTATTATTATCTGTAAAAAAAAAAAAAAACGTAAAGAAGCAGGGAAACAGAGTAGCGGGGTGCATCAGTTTCATGCTGAACGATGTCATCTGCCCTCTTTATGTCTGTGAACTAAAATCAATTATGAATAAAATGAAGCACATACATAAATAAAGGTAAGGCTTTAACCTTGGTATTGGATTTGAGCTGTAGTGTTCAGTAACATGAACCTCTGGTCAGAAATAATGCGTTTGAATTTTTCTAACCTTGGCAGGTCGACAGCAGCACTTCACATGAACTCCACTTGTTTGCACTGGATCTACAGGAACACGCTTTGCTTTGTAACAGTGGTAATTTTATGTTCTCATTTGTCGTTGGTAGGTGGATGAGTGTGGGAGGGATTTACCTTACAGTTCACAGAGCACTGCAAACTTCACATCGACAAACCCTGGAAGTGATGAAACAGATCAAAGCTTTGAACTAAAGCCTGTAATTTTATGAGCTGTGTCTTCCTCACACAAGTATAAATAAACACAACCTCTAGAACTGGTACCAGTATTTATCCACACTAAAGTGACTGGGATGTGGAAATGAAGCAAATTGTCATTACAGAGCAGCTAAGATTCAGTCCGATTTCAATTTCACCTTATTGCAGCTTTACATGATGACAATCTCCCACATATTAGCATAATTCATTAATTAATGCAGAGAAGTTGTTTAGCACCAGCAGAGTAGTGTGAAAAAAGTGAGCACAGCCCCTTAGAAAAACCTAACACCTAATGTGAAAGCCTTTGTTCCAAATGAATATCTGATGAGTGTAGTGGTATTTTTACATACATATAATGTCTGTCTTTGTGTTTTCACAGTTTGCTTTCATACAAATAAACCTAATATGATGTTATGTTAGAGCAATATTTTAAAGTTGCTTTGCCATTTTGAGTACTGCCATACCCCAGTCTCAGTCTTTTGTTTTTTGTGTTTTTGTTCCATACATCTCAACTCTGACCATCTTTCGTTCTTCTGCAGGAGACAGTCATTGCTGTGATGCTTCCACCGCCGCAGGTCTCTGTGGTGGTGCTTTGCTCAGTAATGTGTTTTAATCATCTCCCACACAAAGCGTTTTGCACGTTTGATTGTGGTATCATCTGGCCAGAGCACCTTTTATTATTTTTTCCTTCATGGCTTGTGGCAGCCTGCAAATGGTACTTCCTGTATTTTTCAAACTTCCATCAAACCAAAGTGTGCAGATTACTCAACTAACAGCTGCCATGTCAATAAATTTTCCCACCTCAGCTGTGCATCTTTACAGCTCTTCTTGAGTTACGTAGGATCTGTTGGCTTATTGACAGTTTGACAGCTTATAGATGAACAGTCATGTGGTAGATAATATACTCTTTCCATCCAGGTGACGGACAATGTGCAGTCAAATACTTAAAGCATGGGATTTAGTTTTGTAGCCAACCCTGTCTATCTGGTGGGTTCCTTAGTCTCCATGATGCTGTTTAATAACATTCTTACCAGTCCTCTGATGCTTTCACAGATGAATTTTGAAGTCCCGTGACTGCATTGGATGTATATTTTAAATGAATTATTTCAAAAAATATTTCTTTCAGATTTGCATGTACGTGCTGCTTTATGGTTATCTGTGACATAAAATTCATAAGAATACGGAGACATTTGTGGTTGGAACATGATAAAGTGAGAAAATCTTCAGTGGGCTTGAAATGGTATTGAGTGGTAAATGACTTCGAGAAGATGCTGTCCATATTCTGCAACAAGTTTGTGATACTATCATGTTAATATAGCTTAAAATATCTGGGGAATGGTTCCTGATCCCTTCTGAAAATGTGCTATAATTAAGCATTTGAGGATAGAAAAGGGACTCAACCCACAGGGTATAATGTTTAAGTACAAAAGTGATCACTGGGTGAAAATGTAGACCTCCTGTTGGCTTCAAATTAAAAATCCATGTGGATACTATTCTAGGGGTTCATACTACAAAGACCCAGAGTTAACAACTTGAACAAAAGTGAACAAATTAATGATTATTGATGTTTTATTTTCAACTTAGCATTTGAATAATTCAAAAAGGCATTCAGGAAGGCTTATTTAAAATGTACTGTGCAACATTGATTCCTCAGATGCGAGTGGCAAACTCTATGTTCAGATTTTTTTAAAATTAAACAAAGGTCTTTGCCAGAAACAGAATTAAAAACAAAACTGTGTTGTCTGTGCCTGCACTGCGATGATTAAAGGTCTTATATGAATTGAGGCTAAACGTTAGCTATTGTCAAGGTCACATTAATCGTCTTTAGTGAAACAGAAACCTTAGTGGGAAAATGAAATGAATCTTCGTATACATTTAAGCCGTGCTCAGCGCAATTCTTCTTTGAAGGTCTCAAGAGTCTTTTCTCAGCACGCAGAGAAAAAAGACTCAAAGCTCATAGAAATTTCAGGACAAAAAATATAACATTTACTGTAATAAGATTCAAAGATGTTATATATATATATATATATATATATATATATATATATATATATATATATATATATCACTCCAGTTGAACTAATGTCACTGCTTAACTGTTTTTCACATGTTCTTGACAACATTACCCCGGATACAGATATTTTCCAAAGGAAAAACAAATCTGTTGCTTGTCACACAACCGATACTTAACTGTGATTTTACTTATATGAAGAGAAATAAATATGTGCCAGTGTTCACTTTGATATATTAAAATACTTAAGTCACCCAGCCCAATTATTTGTATCAAATAATTCTCTTTCCACATTGACACAACTGAGATAAGATTTAGGTCTATAGGCTGGTTGGTAATCCATCTGTGAAAATAATCCTATCCTGACTACCTGAACAACTCAATGACTGCTGGTATTTCCTCCTTCTGTGAAACGGGTTCCATGTTTAATGATGTAGAATGTAAAAGCACACACCACACCTCATCGATCATGTTAAATAACCCGAAACATGATTTTACTTCTTTGCTTTTTACCAAGTGGATTTTATCAAATATTTTATTTGTAAGTCAGCACAAAAGATGGTCAAATTCAATATGTAGACATTGGCTATCAGTAGACTGCTCAATCAGCTGAGCTGTTTAATCACAGATCTCTTTTTTTTCCCACCCTGTCTTTCATTCAGCTCTTCCCTCTGGTCAGGACTGCTCACTAAAGCGTGTGATCACAGATTTAAGTGTCGGCATGAGGGCACAGTATGGTTCAAATCACTCAAACAATAGACAGCTATCTTTACACAGAGGATAGAAACAGATTTTCTTTTTTACATCACCATTGCTACTCAATGCTCCTCAAATATTTATCTTCAGAAATCTTTGGTTTTAGAGTCATATATGTAATCATATATAATCATAAATAAAATTTGTTATTAAATCAGTTGAACCTGTTTATGAAGAAAAAAACAGTCACAGTCACAGATGTTCATTGTAGTAGATTTAAATAAGGGAAACATCAAGTTACCTTGATGTTTCAAGCAGGATTTTAAGAAATGTTTTCTACTTTCTGGCTAAATAACTAAAATTAGAAGTCAATGCTTATCTAACTCAAAACAGAGCAAGTATTGTTTCTTTAAAGTTTGTAACAAGCAGACCAATTATCCGCCTGCATTTTATATTTTTTTGCAATATCGATAGCACTCAATGGTTCTAATTAAAACAAATAAAGAAAATTCTTGATTTAGTACATACTAGATTGAGCTCTACAAGTTGTGACAAAAGCCATTTTATACAGAATATATTTGTAAAAAAAAAAGTGTGCAAACAGAACGGAATGTCTCACTGCTTCTTTATAGTATTTTTTGACAAAGTAAATATTTGCTCATAGATAATTTGACATGTTTGGGTGGAGGGCAACTCTTTCTGGATGCAGTATAATTAATGTGACAAAAATCTCCTGGATCTTTCCTTCTTCTTAGTTCCTCTTACAATGCAGTGATAAAAATCAAAAAATATATCAAACTGGAATAATCTTCTTTACTTTAGGGACAAAAGAAACACTATAGTCACAGATCTATATTTAGCCTCTGAAAACCTTTGTCTCTGAGTCTACAAGGTGTCAGCGGAGACTTGACACTGTTCTTTAGAGGTGTCATTACCATGGCTGTTCAAAGTATAATGCTGCTGACTGCGAGGGTGGAAACTTGTGATATAATTGGTTTTGGGGAGAAGCTGTGACTTTTCCAGAAGTAACACTCTTAATTTAAGATTCTTAACAAGTGAATATCACCATTTGGGAATTTCATTTGATGAGAAAAGAAGCAGATAAAAAAGAAAAAGCAAAGCATGTCATACAAATGAGCACTGAGATGGTAATTGGCACAACAGGTAGCACAAAAAGTTTTGACTGCTTTGCTTCTCCCTGAACTCCTCAATAGGTAAAAAAGGGTTGATAATAATTATTACGTACAAGTGCGTAGATTAAGTTTTTGCTTTAAAAATGCAATCAAGCAAAGCAGCTAAAAAATGCAGTTGAAAAAAGATTCATGTTAAAGTGTCAATCATTCATTAATCTGTGGATCAGCTGTAGAATGTAATTTTTTTAATTATATATTGTCATGACAATATATTATGAGTCGGACAATCTGTGAAAAAAATTAGCTCCTCTGCCTTCTCCCTGTGCTAAACACAGAAAAACACTCAGTCAGGAAAAAAAATCATCAGAGCCAGGAGAAAAGTCTCAATGCTGTCAGTCATGCTGGTGTTTAAGCTGCCCATACCTTGCCCTATGCTATGCTTCAACTTCTTCCCGATAGCACAGCCTGCTTTGAATCTTTAGGCTAGTTAGCATAGCCCCTGATGACAGCGGATAAACAGTTTTCCTGTAAAGGTAAGTTGTTTCTCTGCTATCAGCTAGCAGCATGTACATGAAGTTGATTGACAGCATTAATACTGTCCTCCAGAATGACTGGTTGTTTCTGATGAGGAGCACTGGATTTCTGCAGATGACAGGAGAAACTTGATCTCTTCACAGCCTATCACATTCTGTACTTCTACGTCATAGTGACAGTTTAAACAAATATGTAAAAACATATTTTTTTATCATAGTTACATATTGCAGCTTCACTTTATCCTTCAGATTTGTTTATTTGCTGTTATTTATCTATAATTTACTTTTTTAGCACATGACTGTCAGGAAATAATTTTTCATCAAAAGCAGTTTTATTGGACCTTGGCACTTGTATGACTTATGCTTTCTCAATTATTATCTTAATGTCAGATACAGTTATAGCAGAAGAAAAAACACATCATCTTTAGAGTTTTCATGTATAAATTATGTTTAGATTGTTTTAAAATATTTAAATCCTACATGATGTTTAATGAAAACAACATGAAAGATGTTTCCCTGTCAATATTTACTGAACAAAGATGAAGAAAATTGAAATTGTTTCCAACTTATTAAGTGGCTCCCAAAACCCAAGATTAGGGGTTTAATGCTTCAACTCCATTAAAAGTCTGAATCGCCTTAACTGCTTATGTCAATTTCAGCAGAGGCCTGGTATCAAGCTTTTTATCTGATTCAGGTGGAAGAAGGTTGCGTCCTGCAACAGGACTTCAGGTACCTTAGTTATATACCAAAGAACTAGATGTTAAAGTTTTTTTTTTTATTTTTCTGTACCATTACTGTATTGATGAAGTTTATAAGAATACCTTAACAAATGCAATTGACAGATGAAAACAATCATGTTAAAATTGGTCTCCAAGGGCCGAAACAACAACTTTTAAACACCTGGAAAGTCATTGTGGGTTTTATATGAAGATTTTCCTTGACTGCCTCAGGGCTTTGGGGATCACCAGGTGATACAAGCCTAAATTTGAGAAGACAGACCTTAGATCTAATGTGGCATACGCTCAGCTCTTATTTTTCAAAAATAAGAGTTTCAATTTTTTTATTGAAACCACAAGAGCAAAACTAGGCTTAGGAAAACGGGCATCTACATACATATACAAATGTGAGAAAAGTTGGAGGTTTAAGAGGGACATTTTGATGAAAATCTTTAGAGACCAACTTCAGTTGTGTGTTTGTAGCCATGTGTTTGTCACTACTGATGCAGCTTTGACTTGAGTGCAGTCAGACTAGGAAAGAAAACAGAAATTGTTCTTTTTAAATCCATTTGTTGTCATCCTGACGGCCAAAAAGAAAGATGCTGGAGACGGAAGTGCAATCCTTTACTCATGTCCTGTTGACACAAGCATCATTTCACTAATACTTATTGCTATTTGTTTTGGGCTTGTTCTACATGGCAGACTTCTCATCTTTAACTCATCTGGAATCTTTGTCTTCTTTGGGTTTTTAAAATTACCCATCATGTGTTTCTGTCCCGTTGAAACGATGATACTCAGATTATAGCTGAAATATCTCTAGCAGTCCAACAGCGAAGCAAATTCTGACAACAGAGTCAAACAGTGTTCAATGGAAAATACACAGAAAGAAACATTTGACTGAAGCCACATCTGAATCCAACCAAGAGAATCATCAGAGAGAGGATCATTAACATATCATCTGTATTTTGTACATTATCTTAAAATATCATGAAAAAACAATAGATATATAAACAAAATTTAAAGAACAAAAAGGCCTTAAATGTGTGACATGCTTCTTCAAATATATTTTTGTATATAAGTAAAAATAAAGCCTCTAATTTCGTTTTAACAGTGCTCACTTCTGAACCATTAAAAATACACTTTTTTACTACCATCAAGTGCTTTTCTCTCCCAGTCATTGACCAGACATGCATGGAAAACATGAAACAAGTTTTCTTTTATATTTATCGGCACAGAAATCTGTTAGCAACACACCAGTATTATGCAGTCAGGAAGCAAGTTGAAGCAATCAAATTTTTCCTCACTCCTGGCTCCTGCAGCTATCAGCCCCCATCCAGGCCCATGAAGACACCGTTGGATTGAGTTTGAAAGATGATAATAGACTCCTGAGGAAACTAATCTATTTCTAAAGAAGAAAGAGGTATGAATTCTCCCTCATGCACCCCGTCTCCACCTGTCCACTCTTCAGCAGTTTTCACCCTTTCAGTTGTATTACTGCACAGTTGCTTGACTAAGTCATAAAGCATAACTTAATTTTGATTTTCAACAGTATAAAAGGGGAAAAAATGGCATTTCATACATATCTCATAGTTTATTGTGTTTTATGCACTTGCATAAAAAGGTGCCAGTTTTAATATAGAGTAATTGTTATAACAGCCTTTATATAAAAACTCGATTTCACCATATACAAATATTGCAACTGCAGGTTTATCAGATTTAAAAAAAAACAATATGTACTGTACTGAGAAGTACTGCACTTTTCAGAAATACAATGATGCATAGATATTTACAGAGTATTTACTAAATGTACAGTAATACAGTTCATTTCAGACCAAACATTTACATCATTGCTATTGTCTTATCTTTCTTATTATAAATAAGTCATTATTTGACTATTACCTTATCAAAAATAACTGGTATTTTCAAGCCACAATGTGCAGTTTCACACTTTGCCCAGGAAATGTTCTGTCCAAGTCATTATGATATTGTCATAATGGTGTCCACTGGCTTCCTCATCTTGGGGTAAATAAGCTTAACATCTAAATTTAATGTTTAATGGAGCAAAAACGCAGCTGTTACAAGTCCGAGATCATATGTAAGCAAGGCAATACTAGGACCCAGATGGCTCCAGTCAGTCTGAGGCTGTGAGATTTGCCATCTATTTCTGAGTCCTTGGCAGGTGGATGATGATAATGATGATGTTTGTAATCACTGGTCACATCTGGACTCACTGCAGAGAGAGAAGAGATGGAAATTACAGTTTGAAGGATGCTCATTAACAGCATGACATTAGGATGCATTGCAATTTTACATGTTAGGAGGACAAGGACGGTTTATTTTACATTTTGTACATGCCAACAGACATCACAAAGAAACAGAGTCCATATTTGAGTCCATCTTTGAGTCCATCTTTGACAGTTTTTCTTTTTTTTCTCTGTGAGATTTTGTTCAGATATATAAAAATTGGGTTTCCTCCTAGAACATGAAAATACAAAATAATCAAGAAAAAATAGAACATAAGAACTTTTTATGACTATCGCTGCACCAGCTGGAGAAGTAGCTCCTTTTTAAAACTATTGCTAACTACTACTATGTTCATGGTCTGGAAGCATATTTCAATGAAGACATGTAAAATACTGTTTGTTTTTTTAATTAACCTTTATGTAAGCAGGAAAAAATTGCATTGAAAGAAAATGATAAGTTACTAAAAAAAAAAAAAAAATAGGTGCATGTTATTAAATCAGGAGAACTTTTAGTTTGGAGGTAAAAAGAAGTCGGTGAGATTTATTCAGTTGATTTCAACATTTACTGTAGTGACTTCCAGGATAAGGAAGCAGAGTGAACAACAGCTTACCCAACTCAGTCAGAGCAAATGGGACAGAAAGTAGCAGCAAGTTTTGTGAGCAAAAAATATAGCAGTCAATATTTCTCAGTGCAATTCCAGTACAGACAAAGGCCAGCAGAAGTCTGAGTAATGCTTTGTAAATAAAAGTTAACCAATGGGAATTGTGTCGGCCAGAGCACACCGCTCCACCCATAATAACAACAGTTTGTTGATATTGTGCAGTTTGTAGTGAACCTCAGAGAACAGGAGTAGACAGAGTCCAGCATCCTAAATTGATTGACTGGGTAAAAAAATTATTTTGCTGCTTAACTACATCAACTTGTTTCAGTTTAGGCTGGATAGTGACACAGTTAAGTTTTTCTTTATATGTTTTCCCCATGCATATGGGGCTTTCTCAAACTGTCCACAAATATGAATATTAGGTTAATAGGCTACTCTGCATTTCTCTCAGGAGTGTGAGTGTGTGCGTGAGTATTGTTGTTGTCCTGTGTGCCTCTGTGTTTCCTTATGATGTACTGCCACTCGATTTTCTTTTTCCTTCTTTCGATTTTCTGTCTCTAGTCCAATTTCCTAAAACTAAGTTATATAAAAAAATAATAATAATTTACCTAACCATGTTGCAATGTCCATATATTCTTTTTTAAAACAAAATTTAATTCATTTCCTGGCTATAAATGGATGTTTCATCCTTGCAACTTTACTTCTCTCCAACAAAATTGTCAGAAAATTGAGACAACCCTAAGTGACTTATGAAAGCATTCAAGGTCAAGGTTAAAATTTGAGTGAAGACAGCATTATATATTCTATCAAATCCCACACAAGGAATTTATGTGGCGTTTGATGGAGCAACTTATGCTTGATATGTTATGTTTTTCATTTCCCTCTTAATTACAACTGCAGCAATAATGCCTCATACATCTTTTGCAGCTGCAATACATTAGCGGCCCTGTTAAGCCATTAGGGGAGTCTGTTAATTTTCCACTACCCTATAAATAGCGAGCTGATGCAACCACAGGGCACCTTCATCCTCCATCTCGTCCCCTGGAGATGCAGCAGAGCATCCTGGGTGCATCTTTGTGTCAACAGACACAGAGTGTTTATGGCAAGGTGTTAAAAGTGTTAAAGCCCATTCAATAGCCTCACAAACTAGAGTCGTGAAAGTAGTTCATGAGATGGAGGATTTGTTGTATTTTTTGTCTGTGTGTAGAATCCACCTGTTTGTTCTTTTCTTAAGCTAACTGAGTAAAAGTCAGCGTCAAGCCATCGTGACTGGTTTCCATATAAACATTTAAAAATAATGAATCAATATCGCCTCCGGATCTAATGTTAGAGAACTGCAATCAATAGAACAATTCAATACACAGATTTATTGTGACATAGGAAAATGGATCAGGATGCCTTAAACATAAACAGTAACCAATTTACTCTTTTTTTTTTTTCTTTTACTTTTGAAATTTATTCCCCGGATTACCTGGCCATGAACTCAAACACCTCCACGTCTTTATGTCTTTAAATTTAAACCTAAGCAGATATCAAGTCAGACAGCTGCACCACACCAGCAGTCAACATCCATCTTGTTGTTTACATGTCTTTGGAGGCCTTCAGGGCTGGAGGGGAGAAATTCTGTGTACCCTGCTGTGTGAAATAGAGCATCCTCTTTAACCCTGCTGATGAAGCCTCAGTCTTCATTGTGAATTTCTTCCCCTGGGGGAAGGAGTGAGGTTGAACCCAAATAGATGACCAGCTGCTCAAGGATTCTGGAGTTTCTCGCTTAGGCCCAAGGGTCATAAGTCTGTCATGGGCCGAATTAGTCTCACCCACACCCTTCCAGCTCTCCTATCAAAGTTTATCTCAATGGCAGAAAAATAAGGCCAGCTGTAGATGCCAATTGTACTCTATGGATTCAATTCTACTTTTTATGGTGTGGCACAAATGGAGTGTAATTCGTTTTACCCAGAGCAGGATCCAAAGCAGTTACATGATTTTGAAAAGACAAACAGCAATCCTAAATATATGCTGTAATCTAATCCAGTGATTATGTAATTTACATGATGTCAAACAAATATCTATAAAGTGCCAAGTCCAGCAAAAACACACACAATGACATGTTTCTCACCAGATTCAATGTGTCATTTCTGCAAGTATTTATTTAGAAAGATTGGTACCTGTTGTGAAAGCAGATGATCATGTTGTCTAGTCAACTGCCTATTGATTGCATACCACAGAGCTCCAATGATAGCATACAGCTCACTGACATGTTTTACCCAAAAGCACTGAACTGTAGCCTTCACTAGGCTCCTCTTACTGAAGATACAATGTTTATAATGCAGCAACAAGCTCTAGACAGAATGGCTGAGTATCTGTTATGATGAATAAACTATGCAACTCACAGAGAATACTCTTATTCTAACTGCTTGACAGTTTGTGTGAACCTCAACCAAACCCATGAGCATGACCTCTTAATTTAGAATAGAATAGAATAGAATAGAATAGAATAGAATAGAAATGTCCTTTATTAGCTGTGTCCGAATTCAGGGTCTGTATCCTTCGAAGGACGGATTTGTAGGCTGATTACGTCATAGCGTGGCGACAAGGCCTGTCTGAATTCAAAGACTCCTTCAAATGCATCCTTCAAATACGTCCTTCTTTTCCCCAGATTTGAACGATGTATCCTTCACGGTCCACGATACCCCATAATTCATTGCGGGTTCCAACTGGGCATTCAGGGAGAGCGTCAATGGCGGCGAATAGCGACAAATTATTTAGCTGTATAACACTTTAAATGACACAATGTGATTTGGTACAATGTTTTTAGGCAAGAATGTAAGTGTGAAAATCTCAATTATCTGCTCGGTTAATCAATACATGACCTAATTTCAAAATTGCTCTGACATTTTCGGACCTGTCTGCTACCGGTGCGTTAACAGCCAGCTCCCCTCACCTCCAGGTCCGGTATACCGAGAGAAAACGCCTAACTCCTGGCACATTGTTATACAAATTCCTGCTAGCTTTCCCCAATGAGTGGGAGTTAAACACTGATATTAAAGGTCTAGTTGAAAAATGTTTGGTTTATAATAAAGTATTTCAAAGCAGAGCACATCGGTTTGATTGACTAATTAAAGTTAAGCCTTCAAACATAATACATATAAACCGTAATGTCCTGTCTGTGTTGTGGAGAGTATTATATTTGTAAATGAATAATTTGTATTCCTTGTAGAAAAGTGCAGTACACATTTGAACATTTTAGAATCAAACTAAGATATTTCCTTTTTATTATGGAACATCCTTTACTATAAAAGGTGAAGAATAATATAGAAATCAGTAATACATGACTGAAAAACAAACTTCTGCTCCGTTGCTTGTTTTTTTTCTTCTCTGCTCTCTGCTTCACTCTGTCAGGGTTGCTATGCAACATGAGTTACGCTGAGGACGCGCGGGGACAGTTGGTAAAGGCTAAACCTGTCCGAATCCACAGATAGTTTTCTTCCGGTCTTAGTTTATTC
This sequence comes from Micropoecilia bifurca, assembly GCA_903067075.1. NCBI lineage: Eukaryota > Metazoa > Chordata > Actinopteri > Cyprinodontiformes > Poeciliidae > Micropoecilia > Micropoecilia bifurca. The sequence continues at coordinate 19,878 of CAEGAF010043141.1, read as the reverse complement.
CCAGCCTTCGAAGGACCGTAGACCAGTCCTTTGAAGGATGCAGACCCTGAATTCGGACCCTGAACAGCTACTGTTTCTAGGTCAGGAAATATTAGGTGTAACAGCAGCAAAGTGACAGGCAAATGGAAAAATGCAAATCCATTATAACAACAAAAACAAGTCGACTGACTAAAACTTAGAAGAAAAAATACCATACTGTCTTTGCAAATTGAGTACTCAGATAGCCAATAAGCAAGCAAATAAACAACAATGCATTTGATGGTTAAATTAAAGACCAGGGAGTAAAAAATAAATAAATAACACAGAAACATAAACTACCAATTGTCATTAACAATAGATCAATTAAAAAATGCCTTAGATATACAGTATAACCACTCTAATTTACTTTCACTATTTGACTGAGGCACTTAAGAAGTCAGCTGCACAATGGAGATAATTTCTGATGAATATTAACGTTAAGCTCCTGAAACATTTTTCCTTGTATGTTGGGAGTTTTAAAAAAATATTTCCTGCAAAAAGTATAGACTGCATATTTTGCCCCCAGTTATTAGCTGGGGTCAGGTCACTCTGCTGCTAGTCAGGCCTTAATGGTCTTATGTGTAGGTCATTAATTCTTAGTCAGACATTTCTACTTGCACCAGCTGCACATATGTGGCGTCTCAGACTAAAAAGGCTCATGCAACACATCCAGTATAATGTGTGACAGGCTGGTTCAGTGGGAGATGAAACTGTGCATGCTGCAGACATAGGTAGATGATGCTGAAGTTACCTGCATATCTTCCAACATCACTGTACCCCAAGGTAGATGAAAAACGGTATGACAGGTGTGAGGTATTAGAATCATTCATTTTAGACTAGAAGGCAGATACAGATCTTGTAATTAATCACATCTTACTCGTATTTATCAATTTATCAACAGTTCATGTTTAGCATTTGTGGTTTCTCTTTGAATCTGTCTTATTGTTACCACATTCAGATAGTTGCAACCATGATGACACCAAAACCCTTATGCTTATGTGTTTGGACACCATTTCTGAACTGAGTGGGCTCATATCAGAAATGGTTTTATCTGAACATCCCTATGTATCTTCATAGAAATTGCTGTGACATAATCCATAGTGAAACAATGCAACTACCACAGTAGGAATTAGGTAATATAGGGTAAACAAAAAGAAGCCTTTTTTAAATCATGTAACATTATATATTGGCATAGCTATAGCTATAGTAAGTAGTAATAGTAGCTATAATAACAAAGGGTACAACCTACAAAGGTAATGTTGTTAGAAATAAAAACTGAAGATGTTAAAGAAATGAATTATATTTCTGCAATGTAAAACCCAGTTGTGTGAAAAATAATTCTTCAAACTCATGAACTAATTTCTCAAAATAACGTCTAACAAATGCAGCCATTCTCATTTGGCAGGCACATAATTGATTACAAACAAATACGTGTTACTTAATAGCTCTCTGACACACACACACACACACAAACACACGCACGCACACAAACACACACACTGTATTGACTTTGCACTGCAGCTATTATTATACACAGCCATCAATGCAGACTGTTCTGGCTCTAAGTGGGTTGACTTTATAGATCATAATGAAGGTCCAGACGAAGGAATATATTACCTCTCTAAAAGAACAACTACATCCTCAATATAATAACCCAGCAAAGGTAGCACATTTGTTGATATGACTCATTAAATGGTGAATTTGGTCTCCAATCACTAAAAGCTGAAAACAGCTAAAACGACCTTACCTTTTTTGGGGGGACCCAAGAATGAAAGATTTGAGAAATTGGTCTGTAATTACATGTTTTGGTAAATTGGCTCCAGAGAGGTTAGGCTGTCTGAAAAGGTCCTCAGGCTGAGGAGAGACATGTGTCAGGAAGTGAATCACTACAACGGGGAAAAAAATCAATATAAGCTGGATCTTGATGGCTTGGACAAACAATGATCAATAGCATGCTAACTGCTTTGTGAAAAATATCTAACAACTGCAGTGGCACAAAAAGTTGTTGTAGATTTACATTATTATTATTATTATTATTATTATTATTATTATTATTATTATTATTATTATATATAGTGTAAATAAATATACTATATATTTACACTATTTTCAATGTTTCTATATGGGTTTTAGAAATTGCTTGCCAAACACACCCTCCCTTCCAATGCCCTACTGAGTTTTATTATTGAGAAGAGTTATCCAACATGGAAACAGTCAGCTCATTACCCATCTCTTTCAAAAGCTGCAGCTTGTTGTTGATCCAGTTGAATAAATTAAATGGTAGACTAATCAAGCTGCACATTAAATGACATGATAAAGCAAGTCTCACATTCGGAGCATAAAAAACCATAGTTTTCTGTTGTAAATTCAACATAAAATATCTTATTTAGTGGCACATTCAGAGTGTAATATTGCCACAACCCCAGTCTGAATTCCCTGTCTGCATATAATTACAGAAGCACCCAAAATGTTGATTTTACTGCAGATGAATATGTTTTATGAGTAGTGATTTATGTGGCTGTGACAGCAGACACTGTACAACAGGGACTTTTTTGGGATTCATTATTAGAGCGATCCAATTACCACCTCCCTTTAGTGAAGAAAAACCCAAAGACAAATGGAAAGCTTACTTGACCAAAACTACACAGTTCTTATTTCGTAGCTTTATTTCTAACTTACCATCGCTGTACTTGGAATATAATTATTAAAATTTCCACCCTGATTCTGGAGAAATGCAAGGCAAATAACACAGCCGGTTGACTAAAGGCTGACACACTGGTAGGTCCACAAAAAGCTTTGCTTTTCTGAAATACAGGTGTCTTTGCACTGAGTTTCAGAAAGTAAAAAGTAGTATTGGAAAACAATAGGTAGACTTATCCTACATATACATGCATAGCGCTTCTACAGTTCAAATATGGGTCTAAGAAAAACATTACAAACAAATGAAAATGCAGTGAATTTAAAAAGTAATGGCTATAAAAAATGATCATAAAAGTAAACTTAATAAACTATTCTTTTTGATATGAGTCCCAGTTTTAGTCTTTGTAAAAAACACTGCTGTTACTTTTGGAATAATAAATATAATTGACAGGTCTTGTTGCAACTCTAACTTTTGCCAGTTTTCTCCCCCATGTTAACTGTACCCTTTGTAAACACCTCTGGTCATTACTGAAAAAGGATGACCAGAGAGCTTTTTCAAGACAACACATTTGCTTAATTGCAAGTCCGAACAGTAAAATCTTTAAAATGTATAATGTTCTTCCACAAACCTCTGAGGCCTTCACAAAGCAGCTGCCTTTATACTGGGAGTAAACACTAACGAACTTTATTTTTATGTCACTTCTGAAAGCAATTGGTAACACTGGGATTTATTTGGAGTTACCAGAGTAAAGAGGGTCTGCAATCAAATGCATTTGTTTTGTAATAGTCCTGTAAACCACTTAATCAAAGCATTGCTTTGCTTTGATTTAGAACACAAAATTCCACTAAAACACTTTAAAGCCTGTGACAGCAATGTGACAAAACATAAAATGTGTTATGAATACAAGCATACAGCTACTACATGCAGTTTCAGTGTGCACAATATTACAGGGGTTCCTGCTTGTTCTTGGAGGAGGAAATCCCCTTCATTAAAATGATTTCAATTATAACTTGGAAACAGGTTTTGGAGAAAACAAGCATTTAAATTTGATTAAATGTTTTCCCTAATAAATAAACCAGACAACTGAAACCTTTTAATATGATGTGAACAAGTAAAGTTGAAAGGATTAGGCCACAGTATTACAGAAAAGCGCAATCAAAAAGCAGCGATTCAATTTTCTAATCCTTTTCTTCCAAAATGTTACCATGTACTTTGATGCTAAGCGGATGAGTAAACAATGGCTCAAACCACTGGCTCAAAGGCGATTTCTGAGTAAATATTAATCCAGAAAATGAATCCAAAATACATTCTAACAGATGACAGCTTTTGTTTTGAATAGAAGTTTTGCTGGCAATATCTTGAAAGAAGATATTTCACTCTGTGACTTCAGTGTGAAAATATGCATGTGGCAAAGTTACATCAGTTCTTGTCAACCCTAAGCTTGTTTCCGTAGGTACGCAATAGCTTCAACTAAAGACTTAAGGAAAAATCCTCAACTGGCTTCAGCTTAACATTTCACCACAAAATATTAGAAAAATAGATGTTTCTAAAGAACTTCATTGAAACTCTTGTTTAGATGAGCAGATCTAGACAATAACAGAATATATTCATGTCATAAATCAAACAAATATGTCATATTTATATGCTTAGTATATAAACATGCAATTTGAGTTGTTCTTTATGCTCTGGAACAAAGTGTTTTTAACCTGGAAAAATAATAAGGCTTTCAAAACTCATCAAAGTACCCCAACTATAAACACAGAGGATGCAAATAAAACGCTACATCCAGATCTTTGTTACAGATTGATCTTCTGTTGGAAACACCAGTTATGTAAGTCTTTTTTTTGTATGTCTTTATAATGGTCTTTAATGGCGGACATGCTCAAAGGGTGATGTGCACCGGGCGTCCACCAGACATGTCTGGAGTGCAGAGTGTCTGATCAGAAGGAGCCACATTTCTCCTAGTTCAAAGTATTTTCCTCTGGCATCTGCTTATGTTAAAACTCCCATGTTTGACATGAATCATGTAGTTGCTCTAAGTTTATGAGATAGATTTCTGTAAAGTGCTCTGTTGAGATTGCCTGTTTTTTTCATTTCTTTGTATAAAAATTGAGTGAATTATCTTCTAAAAGCACTTTTTAATATAAAGAATCAATGCTTTCTTTACCTAAGAAATGACTGTTATCATAAGTAGTCAGAAAATGAGCAGATGCCTCTTAAAGATCTGAAAGTTTCACAGACATTCTTAAGTATTGTGTGTCTTTCTTGAATTTGATACCATTTCTTCTGATTTGTCCCTTAAATAATAACATGTTTCTATTCATTATTCTTTATTTCTGTCATGTTGTCAGTCTTACACCTGAATTTATACATTTCATTTTGCACAGTTTTTTCTATTAGTATTATTATTATTTATTTATCGCATTATTTTAACCCTCTGTGATCATGTATTTCCATTAGCTTGTTAGTAAAGGCTGATAAAGACAAAGGATGCATTTCAGAAATAGGTTTGAGGGAAATAAATACACAGAACAATGCCTCTATTCCTTGTATTTCATGTATATTATATTCAACAGTCTTATATGAATATATGTCAACATCACATCTCCAAAAAAGATATTCACATCTTGCTCACTACTAGATGGTGTCAGATTTTTTTTTTCTTCCAACAATACTATGTATTGTAGGGTTGCCACAATGTCAACCAGGCAGGCAGTCATGTTCCTACATACATAATAAAGACACCCCCCCAATCCTCCACACACACAAACACACACCTCGACAGGCTTTTAATGTGTAGTGCTAAGCTACTTCAGGGATCAGGGATAAGCTGAATCTATAGAGCCATATAGAGCATGACAGCCAGGATACATACATACAGACATGAATATTTCCCAGTTGTTTTTGCTTCAGTGGTTTTGTTTACAAAAGGGGAAAAAATGAGCTGAGGAGAAAAGCAAGGCAAAGAGAAACCACCTGAGACCTTTTGAAGAGAAAGCTCAGTGGTCCCATTCTCACACATTAATTCTATTCAGCTCTGAGCCGGGTGCCCTCTCAATTATACTCAGACACCCAGAGACAACAGAATAAATTAAATCTTTATCAGCAAAAACTGCATCATTTTGTAACTCATTGTGAATTCATTCATCTACATTGTCTGTACAATTTCAGTGTTTAATAAATTACCAGTTCCTAATGATTGATCCACAGTAGTCGCTATATTTCTCAATTCCCTTCCTCATTCTTTTTCTGAATGATGACACAATCAGGCTGTGTCACTTTTGCATTTCTGGCACCTCAATCAGAGCCAAAGGATTCTTTAAGCTGAATTAAACCAAAACAGGATAACACGCTCGCATGCACGCCTACACACACAGTAAATCTATGTACTGTAAGCACACAAACGCACACAGTTTAGACGATAGTAAATTTCTTTAAATTATGTAAAGATTATTTGGATTTATTAGACCTTTTTCTTATGTTATCATGTGAATTCTCCAATGGTGAAAGGATCAGTCTCCTACAACAACAAAATCATTTTGAAGCTTAAACACGCTGCCAATAAGATAAATAAGAGACAAATAACTTATGAAACTGTATTTTTGGTAAATTATTCTGTTATCTATGACTTGATAGTTTATTTGGTTGTTCAGTGATTGTGAATTTGCCATCAATGTTTGTGTTACAAAGGTGTAATTTGTCAATAATTCTCTATATTATGTTTAACAGTCAAAAGCTGCTCTGATCATTATGTTTATGACAGCTTATAAAAGGAGAGTCGATTTTTTTTTCTTTTCAATCAGCATACATTTGTGTAATTAATTCAAACTGCTTTCACTTAATGTTCAATCTTCTTTGAGTGTTATGACCAAATTGAATAATGTGAATGCAGTTTTTAGTGTAAAATTACGATATGGCATGATGTTGTTTGCCAATATTTATTTATTATTATAATCAGCTTTTTTCTCACACACCTGAGATATTTCCTCAACATAATTATTTTCACTTTAACAGTGGCACTATTTTTGCGTCTTGTTATTGTCACCAAGCTAAAGGTTAACATATTTCCTATTGTTCGTAAATTATGCTGCAAGATTTACAGTGAAATATTTTCAGAAATTCACTAATTCAGTCATAAAGCATCATATACTTTATGATAAATAAAGTGTATCAATAATTTATTGATATTATTTATAATCCTAATTTATCATAGGATGAACCCAAACATAAAATAGGACTGAATTTAGTAACAACAGATGTCAAAAACTACAAATTTTCTATTTTAAAGTGATTTGAGATGTTATTCCTTGTTGAGTGTACATGAAAAACAACCAATGTATTGCACAATTTAAAACGTAAATACAAACGAGAGTATAGCAATACCACTAATTAGGACAACACAATGCAAAAAAATTAAAAATAAAAAAATCTGAAGGTTGAAACCTGAGCTGATGCTTTTGTATTGTCTTGGTTTGATTTATTGGTAACACTTTATTTGACGGGGTTTGACTTTGCATTAAATTGACATTATTTAGAAAATCATGCAAACCTGGCACTATTAATGGACTTTTAATGCAACTTTTAAAGCAACTTTGAATTAAAAAGTGTCATTATTTATTGAATGACACTTCATGACAACTGTCAAACATTCATAAAGACTCATTCATGTTCATGACAGATGTTATGTCATGTTTATGAAAATGTTATGTCAGTCTTATGCACACCCCTTCAAAAAGTGTTACCGATTAATTTATTTCAAACAGGTATTTCAAAAAGCAATCAGTAAGACAGAGAAAACATGCGCATACATAATCAAGAACAAAATAATTTGTTTACACTACTTTTCTGTTTGACAAGGAGAAGGACGATAATATAAGACGAGCTATGAAGCAACACCAGTCCTAGACCCAATGTCTAGATGAAAATACATGTATTTTTTAAGTTTATAGAAAAATAGTAAGAAATTGAGCAGATTTTTCAACAGACACATATCTTTACAAACCAAGCTACATGTGAATGTATGCTATTTGATATTGCAGCAGGAGAGTTTTTTGTGGTAGTTATTTTACCAGATGGCCAAAGTAAAACAAGTAAGTGTGTCTGCATCTTTGCCTTGGCATTAAGTTCAATAAAGACACATTTGTTCCCTCTTTAGAGAGACTGCCTATAAACTCTTAAAAGCCAAATCACCTTAAAGCGGCTCTATCTCTGTTTCACCTTATTTCCTCTACCTCTTATACTTAAAGCTAAAGTATTTCTAAATCTCTGTTTTGACCTCCATTAAAACCGGCATCCATCCTGCTTGTGCTCGAATAAAGAAAAGCAGGATCAATGAGATCTAATTTAAGGCAGGAGCATTATTCTGAAAAAGAAGGCCTAGTGCCTCTCTGCATGGAGCCAGAGAAATGATTAAGTGCCCTGGTTTTATCCCATATGGCTCTGATCCACCCGCCACAGAAGAGGGTGTACATGTCCAGGATCCCATCACCCCCAGCCTCTATTACATCCTCAGAGCAGTCAATACAGGGGCTCTGACCACCAGTCACTCACTCTCATGTTGCACACACAGGCAGAATACAAATCAGCTTGGAAAAGCCAAAGCTCAGCATCCTCTCTGTGTCCACACCTTTACTTCGCCTCTTGTGTTTCAGAAAGCAAAGGTTTGTGCAAACAAGAGGCATGAGACTTACAATCACAATACAAGTGCAAAACGAATCTTAGGTTAAACAAATTATTTCATATGAAAAATGAAAATAAAGGAAACTTTTATAAGCTGCTACTTAACTCAAAGCTACATCACATAGAATCAATGGTGAAAATAAATCTGTGCAGCAATTTCTTATGTTGTCAGTCAGTTGTTAGAAAAAGAAAAAGTATTTGGACAATTGTTTGATTGCAAAGGGCAGAAGCAAGTTGCTGCATTGGTCTGTGCCTCTGGGAAATTATAAACAAATGTACTAGTTTTGTTTAGTTTTATTACTGAAGATACACTATACAAAACACAAATAAAAAAGAATACTGTTGGCCAAACATAATGTCTTATCGTTATCCAAGTCCACGGAGAAAAGCCAAACCTCCAAAAAGCAAAAACCAAACAACATCCATTGAGAATAATAAGCAATACTCAACCCACTTAATATTGTATCAGATAAAGTCAGACAGTGTTAACAAAAAGCGGGGATGTACTAAATTTTTCATACACAGTTCCGTTTTTCCACAAAGGAAAAGAAATCGTACGGAGCTGATCAAACTGACATGCTGGTAAAGGTCTCTGCAAACTTCCTCCTCTCGGTCTTACCCTTCTTTTTTGTAGCAAACATCAGCTCACATCCTCAGAATTAATCCTCATGGAAGTCAGCCTCCTGCAACCACAAACTAGCCTCGGCTGCTTTTAAACAGCACAGGGTCATCCAGCTGTTTCATCTCTTGCTTCACAAAGAACTCCAACTATAAATGAGGGCATTAAAGGCTTCGCAAACTTTTTCCTCAGTCACTCTCCTCACAACAAGACAGTTCTGTGAGAGCACAAAGAAAATCTTACTTCTCAACAACTTTGGAAAACTACTTGGTTGTGGAAACTGTGTAATTGACTATTTTTTTTTCAGTCAGTTCTAACAAATTCTTGGGAATTAAAACCAGCAGCTGTGCCAAACAAATCAGTCATAACAGATGAGATGAACGTAAAAATAGGGGCAATGGTGTTGTGTTTGTGTTGCACATGTTTTATCGTACATCTGGTTGCTTTATTTGTATTTAAGCTGTTGCAGCATCCACATTGATTTAGAGTCACTTTCTAGGGCGGATTTATCCAGAAACATTGCAAAAACAATGTTTTCCACTATGCTCAAAATTGATCACAATATTCCCCTGTTAGCTGATCGTGACATCCTATGGCTCACACCTAAACGTAGTGTAAAACTATTGCTTTCCCTTATTTGTGTTGTCTGCAGTATTTCTGGTAAATTTACGCTTCAGAGGCCAAGAGTGACCATTTCACTTCTAAGTCAAAATGTGATACAATCCTTCCATGTTGAGTCGTTATAACTCAGTTCATAATGTTTCTCACTGCTCCGGTCACTCATACTTTATGTTTTTAATGATCTCAGATGAATTTGATTTACCTTTTGGTTAATCAAAAAACAAACACATGGATTTTCTCCCCAACTGATTATTATAAAGTGAAGTTTGATTGTAAAATTATAAACAGCATCAACATACAGTGTAGGAAGGTATAACATTCACATTTCTTGATTGACTAAAACTAATAAGCAGTATCAAAATGTCGAAATCTGAAGAAAACTGCAAGGATGTTATACGAGAACAAACTAGCCCAGAACAGCATGAAAACCTTAAAACTGGACACATTTGTTATGCTTTTGTGGGCACATAAAACTGCTTCTTCTACTATGCTATTTCTCCTTAATGGTGCATGGTTGTATTTTTGATCTAAAAATTATCTGGTCATGCATGTGATTATGTATGTAAGCAGTGAAAATTATAAAATGCTTTGAATGTTGGGTCTCTGGGTAAAAGAACACAAAACATAAGAAATACATATTTTCCACTTTCAAGTATTTTAAAAATTAACAACCATTTAGTACAAACTAAAACTATATTTCACAGCAGTACTATGTACATTTTATTATCTATTTTCATATGTGTCACAATTTAAAGGGATTTGAAAATCACAGTGGCTGCAGCCTGTTTGCGGCAGCATTGTATTCAGGCTAGATGCTGAGCTCAGCATGGCGTTAAACGCATCACCAGCCAATTGGAACACATTGCCTTCAGTTTAGATCGTCTACATAATAAGATCTGCACAGACATAGAGAAGAGATTAAAAAGGGAAGATGTTGCAAAGCCAGGCGTCTCTCTGTCAGTTCAACAAGTATTAATGAGACACCTTAATCAAGCCCTATTTTACTGTCAGTGATCAGCTAATGTAAGCTTCAAAATAATATTATTATTTCCTTACAAATTATACCTCACAGGTGGTTCTGTTTAAACCAATGTGGAGACAATCTGCTAATTAGCCCGGCCAAATCACAAACCCATATTACTCTTTTTAGAAAACATCATTTGCATAATACGGTTTTGAATTTTCACTGCTCCCTGTCTTATTAACCTTCCATTAACCTTTAGATAAACATAGACAGCTCTGAGCATTAGTCGCAAGGATCAAACACCAAATGCCTTGGCTGAAATTCATCAGACCAGCTGCAGAATCGCTTCTGGGTGATTAGGACACTGATAGATGCTCGGCTCACTGAAGATGAAGATCTCTTCCAAACTGCTCTAGAGCAAAGAACATCTGGAGCTCAGGGTCATCTACTTTCTTTCTGAACAAAAAGTAATGAGATGCCATCATCTGGGAATTTCACATCAATGAAGAGTTCACACTGGTGGCAAAAACCCAAAACAGGGTGGTTAAATTATCAAAGTGTCTTCAAACATTTATGGGGGGACGCTGCCATAGTTTTTAATGGTGCAACTTTTTACAAGTACCAGCACCTTTTTTATGTGACTGTCCTGACAGAGGCTTCTTGCACAAACTTGGTGGTTTCTTTCAAGCTCAGCAATGCATCTGAATAACAAAACTTTTGCTAGGTCCAGGTCATATGATGGGACACTTTGAATGCATAGAGAACCATCCTTCATCTTAAATTGCAACAACAAATCAAATGAACAAATTAGCTTATTTAATTCCTCGTTGGATTTTGGATTTGTTGTTTCTTGGAGCAACCAATTGCAGCTGAATAAGGTCTCCGCAGCCTGATTTAATCCACCACCAACCGCATGCACTTCTTTCAATTACACTGATGGAAACTAAACATGATGGCTTCATGTCTGAATGAACATTCTCATTACTTTTTAATAGAAGCCGCACCAGCATTTTTACTGGGTCAGACCTAGTGGCATCTAGTTATCACCTTTCCCACTGCTCGAGTTGGAGCTACTTGAAGTCACATTAACCAAATAATGCACCCAGTAGGGGTGGGTAAATTTTACATATTATACTTTTTTTTTAAGAGAAATTTTACAGATAATGCCAAACCGAAAAATTGTAGCAGTGTAGACATGGAGCTGCTGTAATGAGAACTTTTTGAAGCATATCATCAAATGGAAATACAAAAATTTGAAATTTGTAGGAGTTTTCTTATTCTTTTATAAATTTTTTAAGACGCAATAACATTGAAGAGGTAGGAGGTAGAAAAAAATAGTTGATATAAACATGAACATTTTTGTAAGAACAAAAGAAAAAGTCCTTCAGCATGTATGCTGAGATTTTCCAATTTAAGGAAATAATACTGTGGGTATGTAAGAGTACGCATTATCTATGGTGTGACTGTAGTGCACGACAAGTCCAAATTAGGCTGGATATATTACAATATTAAATCATGAAATTAATTTTCCTTTCAGTTATGAGAGTTGTGAATTAATAAATTTGAACCTAGTTGTCCTGTATAGACTGTGAAAATGAGGAAAGCTTATGTAGTCAAACTGTTAATGGAGGTATGCAAAGATAAACACAATTTCTACTTGTAAAAATAAAATAAAAGTTCTTTAAGATAAGTAAATAAGTATATCCCCGATCTAAAGAACATGCATGATGTGTGTGTTTACATTTGACTATGACCCAGAGGAGGCCAGTCAAATGCTTCATGTTCAGCACAGCTTTTCCTTTGGTTGATTAGCTTTGTGATCCATTAAGTGGCTCCGTCCCCTCAGCAGGGAGCATGTGCCCTCCACTCTACCCTCAGAGGATTAGAGGAATCCCTCCAACATCATCAAAGGAACCCCAAGGTTAAAAGTGCAGACAGCTTTCTATGAAATGTCAGCAAAGAGTGCAGCACTTCTGCTGAACACTTGATTTCAAAAGCAGGAACTATATCAGGTCTTCAACAATATACCACTCTGACATTATATCCATTCACAATATGTGCAGAGGGGAAAAAATAACTTATTTTATATGGTTGCTTTATTGTTTTGTTCAATCTGAAATTTTAAAAGTACTGTATTTTTCCAGACTAAATCAATTTTGAGTATAAGGTGCATCAGTTAAGAAATGCATGATGAAGAAGGAAAAATATATTTAATTCACACTGGAGTATAAGTTGCATTTATTTATAAATTATCAAATGTGATGTGATCTCGTCCATGTTATTTAAGTTTATACTTCTGTTTGGTTACTCTATAACTAATAAAGTTACAAATAAGTGTAATTCCAGTAATTCATCTCTGTCTTTCCTTTGCTCAAAACACAATAAGTTAAATCTATATAAGGTTTTATTTATTTTTTCCTTAAAAGTTTAAGTTTGTAGAGCCACGGAGTTTGAATCGAGAAAAAAATGTGTGAAGCTGCGAGACCACAAGTTTCATTTCAACACTCCCTCAGCAAGCACAGACAAGGTGTGAATGTGGCATGAAATGAGGTACAGAAGCAGGGCCAATTGATATTTAATTAATGTTAGGCCTGACTGGAAGGACTGGGCTCATCTGCTGCATGTCTTATCCAATATTCATCATTTACAAACAGGCTCCTGACCATGGCAAACTTCTCCTACAGTAAAAGACATCTATGTGAGGCACATGCTTGGGGTCCAGAAGTATAAACCTTTAAGTCAAAGCAAAGAAAAAATCAAATACTGGCAAAACAAAATAATATCAGGAGAAAGATTTCTATAAAAAAAAGCCTTTGTAATTTTATTTAAAATATTTATAAGTAAAGCACAGCATGCACACCTTTGCTGTTTTGAAAGCCAAAAAAAAATTCTGAGTACACCTTTTCCCTTTTATTAAACTTATGTTTTATTAATGAACATACGCTACAGAGATGAATCAGTGTGAACTAAAATGAGAAGATACATGTTTGGAGGACTGACATAAGAGGATAAGATTCATGTTAACCCTTTTATAATTGCTACACAGAACAAGACATTATAAAAGAACAAAGTGTATTTTCAAAACATTATTTAAACACAAGTATTGTATGTAAATATAAGACATCTACTGGTATAGATAGGTATAGACTTTTGCCATTCGTCAAAAGTCTTAGGTTTGATAAATTAGACATGGTGGATAGTAACTAGTTACATTTACTCAGTTACATGAGTAACTTTTCGAGAAAAAAAATACTTCTAAGAGTTTTACTGCAACCTACTTTTTACCTTAAGCTAAATCATATCATCCTGGAGAAATACAGTTTAAATTGCTTATATTTTTGTCCCTAAAATTAAATTTTAGTTATCTTTATATTAAGGTTAAAATAATACAACTATTAGAATGATGAGCTAAATTTAGCTCATTACGTTAAATGAGCTAAATTATTTAATTTAATGAACTAAATTAAAAGTAGATGAATAAAATCCTGAATCTCCTTGCTCCCCTGTAATATTTTTTACTTACTTGGTCAAATAGTCAAAATTCATATCAATTTACAGCAGATTGGTTAAAAGAACAAAGTAAAGTTTTTTCCTCTTTAACCAAAAGAGTTGTCTTTTTCTGAGAACATATTTGCTTTTCTGTTATCTTTATTTAAACAGGTGAATCTCAATTCAACAGAGGCTTCGTGAGGAAAGCTGCATCTCTCCAATTATGAAGCTGACTAAAATGGTTTTGTATAAATCTAATCTTGCTCATTTTGGATCTTCTTGAAAAATCTTGCCAATGAAGGGTTATGAACAAATTCAGGAGGAGACAAGATATAAAAGATCAACAAAGGTTCCAGTAAAAGGCACACGGTCGATATAATGAAACTATACATTTAAGCTTCATTATTCTAAAGGTGCTATAGGCAGCTTGATTGAAACCGTTTCAATCTCTAGCTTCTTTCGTGTCCCTAAAAATTCAAACACACAAAAAAAGCCTTCATTTACAATTACATTTTAATCCCAACAGTAAGTTAAAGGCAGTAAACACCTTCCTAGGCTGCTGTCCAATGAATTATCATTTTCCACCCTGGGCCATCTGTCAGGCCCCTACCTTTGCCCATGTTACATTAAATAAATGCCTGGCTTCTCTCGGGGGTCCAGAGCAGCGTTATTAAACTGCCTACCTGTGTTACAATGATAGATCTCTCCAAAAGTTTGGGCCCAAACAAGCCCTGGTTACCCATAAATGCATAACATAAAAAGATTGCTGTTTGTGACAACCAGTAAAAGCAATGAAATAAGGCACCACACAGCTGACTGGATTTTGAATTCTGAAAGAGGACAGTGAGAGCAGACAGAACAGCAAGCAGACAGTAGTTCAAGGACACGCTAGCAGATGTATACCGGTTAACATAACCCAGCAGAGTACAGCTTAATATTAATGCAAGATTCAGCATGTGATGCCTGTGCTTTTACAGGAGTAAAAAATAGAATGTTAAATTTGAGCCAATAAAAAGGACTGCTGACATGATGGGGGGAAAAACAATGTAATATTCAGTTTGAGCAAAGATCCTTTTCTAAGGTTGTTTAAAACTGACATAATTTAAAAATAAAATCATAAAATCAGAAGTTGGGAAGATCACACCACTAAGGCTAAAACCTTTATCCATGATTTAAGCTGGACGTTGTGCGGCCGATGCCAGGCAAATTCACAGCCATGAAGCAGCACTCAAAGATATGCTCAGTGGCAACGGGTCAAGGCTACAGCCAATTAATTATGCAGTAGCTTGCTGACAGAAACTAGAGAGGCTAATTCTGCTTCTACCTCATAGTCACAATCATGTCTGCTTGCCAATTTCCCCCACCAGGCGTAAGTGACAAGCCAGTGGATGTTGGGCGTGATAATGGATGGTTCTAATGGTCAAGCCTGGACCGCACATTAGGAATCAGGTCGATTCTTAGTAATGCACACAAGAAGTGCTGCCAGCAATCAATGCCAGGCTAATATGTGAAAAGGGGGTATGTTGAATGTCAGTGTTGCTGATCAATAACTATTCATTTTCAGCAACCGCATTTACACAAATAGGATACTTAATATTGTGTGATTGGATAGTTACCACGCCCAATTAAGGGTGTGCGACATTAAGCAATAAATGGTTGACGGAAGACAACTGCCAAAAGGTGCTAATGGAGATGTACCCGGACTCTGATCGACACTTGGGAGATGGATCTTGATGTCTGCAAACTGCGGGACACCAGCTAAACCCGGCAGGAGTCAGATAATCCTCTCTCTACCTCCACGGCATCGGGGATAATAGATGTCCACTCTCAGATTCGGCTTCAAAAGGAATAAGATGTTCCAGAGGGGAACCGGGTACAAATACTGTTGCAAAAAACATCTTAAATGGATTTCCCTATTTTCTTCAAAACTCGAGTTTTCTTCTTCTAAATAAAAATCATTCAATGCAAAGGATGCATAAATAGCTTGCTATATACTTACAAAGACAGATCCCTGGTTACCTCTTTTTTTAACAGCCTATGCAGTTGAGCAAAACATATTTTACTCAGCTGCAATAAAGATTATCTTGTTCAGGGGCAGACTGACATCTGTATCTCCCTCGGTCCAAACCATGTGAATCCTGAAAACATATTCAAAAGTCCACAAAAATGCTGCATGCCAACGTGGCAATCCTGCAGGAACACTCAAGCCACGAAGAAGAGTGTTCACAGCAAGTAGTAAAGCCCAAGCCCATCATGTTTTGCCAATAATCCTCATTAAAAGTAGGGTTATACTTGGGAAAACTCATTACTTTATGTTATCTTCAAAGCTTCTTTTGAAATCCGAAAAAAAAAAAACTATCTTGATCAGCAGATCAGTGCAGCCACATTCATGTGGTGTTAAAATTGTTTTAAAAACCTAATTTACTTTTGATGTAGCCCCGCATTTTTCAAAGGATCTCCATCTTTTATTTCACCAATTCATCTTGATTTTTAATTTACATCATTTGAACCGTGCATTAAAGACCAAACTCCCTGTACAAAAAAATCAAAAATCAAAAATAAGGACAACTGTCCACAAGACGTATCTCAAACATTTGTGATAAGAATGTCTGGGGTTTTCCGTCCTTTCAGTAACTTTACTCCCCACTGTTTACTCTTCACGAATGTTATAATTGGCTTAGATGCAGGAGACTGAGAGAGGAAGTGTTCTGATTTATCAGCACTGCCTCATTCCTTTATAAAGTTTTAATGCCCCTGTAGCATTGCTTAGATTTCCCTGTAAACAATTTGAACTTTATGGTGAAGAAAACACATATATCTTTACTGTGCATATTGCAACAATAAATACACTTCACTGACATGAAAAAGTACATGCTTTTATAAATTAACTTTTTTGTATTCATGTCTATTTCTCAGTAAATACTGAATGTATACAAGAACGTCTAAAAACTGAGGATATTATTGGGTTTGCCTTAATATCCAACTACTGGTTTAATTAATGTCCTTTTTGCCTTATCTGGCTTTAAAGGTTTAGACATAAATCACCAAAGACATATTCAATTCTATGTGCTTCCTGTTTCTGCCTTATTGAAAATTCCTTCACCTTTAAACATACATAAAAACTCTAGCGCCAAAGGTTATTTTGGGGGGTATTTAACTTAATTTAGAAATATATCCATTGCAAAAGCTGAGTGGTCATGAAAGTCCATTAACTTAAAACTTAATATGTAAAATACTTTATTTATGTTCCAGCATGAGTGTATAAAAAGCAAAATATCAACATGTTACAAATCATAAATAATAATTTATTGGCTATAAATTATTTTTAAACAAGAATGCATTTTTTCTAATACAGGTATAACGACATATTTGCTTATTAAAAGTCTCCAGGGCAAAGTCATCATGTCTCAAATAGGTATCTGTTCATCTATGACTGCAGCTAGGCAGACAACATGGCAATTACAGAGAAAGAAAAAAAATTGCACTTTACATATTCAGAACTAATAAGGACAATATATCAGGTATGTTGTTCATACAGAAAGCAGAGTCCTGAATCTGAGCTAATCATCTCCATTTATTTATTTAGTGCGAAGGCTACGTTTTCCAGGGGGGAAAAAAATCTGAGCTCTTTTCTACTAAAATACAAACAAATTAGACCACCAGATACAAAACCACCAATGAATGTTTCTATTATTTAGTCAGTGAAATCCGAAGAGTAAATTCAAAGCGCTTGTGAAGTTAATGGCCATCATCCTGAGTTTGTTCATGCACACAAACATGAACACATCTACGTTAAAAAGTATAGAGACCTGCCTGGTAGTGTCTATGTGCAGGACGTCTTCTGTACATGTCATCAATTAAGTGACTGTGGTTAGAAAGAAGTGAGACTGTTGAAGCTCCGTGCGCCACATATTGTGACATTCAATCACTCGGACGTGGAAAATGAGTAATTGCGGGTTTTGAGTAGGCAAAAGCAGGGAAAGAAAACGTGACTCCCAGAGGAGGATCACAGATCACCGACACATATCTGCTCTCTGATATCTGACTGATAGGATCAGGCGGTTGCAATTCTGTTGACACTGTTACACTTTCCCCAGACTATTTTCCAGTCAAATGTTCAGGCCTGACCATAGTCGTCTGTCCAAAGTCTTTCATTATTTTTTGGTTAAGGCAATCAATAGCTATTTAAAAGTTAGAATTGTTTTGGCACAAATATCAGAGTAAATTATCTCAGGAACGATACAGAGATCAGGTACATTTTGTTAAAGCTAACATGGTGAAAAGCAGTATGACATCAGTGGCAATCTGCCGGCTGAAAACATCTCGGCAGAAAGCGAGGTCAAAGGAAATTGGCGAGACCTGTTCGAAGAAGCAGGAATGTTGGAAGTTAATGAATAAAAGTGCTGTACAACAGCAAGGTATCCTGCAGGGAGCGTTCAGTGACGCATTTTATTGAACCTTGAAATGTCTGGGTCGCAGCACCAAAGAGCCTGCAAGCTTTCTTTACTGTCTGGCATCATGAGAGAAATAAGGCCATGGACAGAAAATGTTCAGATGATAGACTAGAGGAAAGGGTTTTGATGTGTGTCGCATTATGTCAATGTGTGGCAATAATTAGTTGTCAATAGCATCTATTTAGCTTGTATCAAAGCCATGAGAGAGGGTGATCTCATTCTGTTAGTGGTGTTTCTTGGCACACCTAAGGGCACTTAATGCCAGCAGAGCATCATTAAAATGCTGCACCGTTCTCTCCAGATCACTAGCTGCATCCCTTCATTACTCCAGTCAACAATCTTTCTGAAAGGAATGTACAGCTGCAACATAAACAAGGTAGCCTCAGCAGCAGGCCTAAATACCTAAGCAAAAAGCCTTTCAGACTGTCTTTTAATATAAGTGTCTGTAATGTTTATGATGAGTCATATTCATCTGGCTCATTTGTTCCAGTTTAATAGCAAAGCGATTTCTAAATGTTTAACTTAAAGCAGGAAACATATCTGCAAACATGCAATTAAAAGTATATTCAATTTAATATTTGTTGTATATTACTATAGTGTATTTATGGTTTATTCACAGGAGAAAAAAAAAAACAGAATAAAGCATGTCGAAACAGCCTCTTCAATGTTTTACTGTTAAAACATAAATAGCTGATCTTGAAGAAAATTGGACGCATTCCCTACACAGTGTCTGAGTCAAATTATGCATCATTTACAATGAAATTGCCACTTTTTTCTGCTTTCACCTAAATGGATTTAATGGAGCTGATATTAAAATGAAACATAAAAGCTAAGGGCATTAGAATATCACACCAAAGAACCACAAAATGTGTTTACTTTTGTTTGAAATAGTAGCTCATTCCATAGTTTACCATAATGTACATGCTCTTCAAATTAAAGATAAAAGCATCATTTTAACTTTACAATGATTTTTTTTTGACATTTTATATTAAATGTGTCTAAAAATATAAATTTGAAACCTCATATTTACTTTCATTTCAAAAGGTATATGAAATTATACAAAATTATACATAGATTTCCAAGATTAAATCAAACTAAACCTTTCCTGTTTTAGGTAAGATATGATTACAAAAATTATCTCTTTGCTAAATATATATATATATATATATATATATATATATATATATATCCATCCATCCATTTTCTGCCGCTTATCCGGGGTCGGGTCGCGGGGGCAGCAGCTTCAGAAGGGAGGCCCAGACTTCCCTCCCCAGCCACTTCTTCCAGCTCCTCCGGGGGAACCCCAAGGCGTTCCCAGACATAGTCCCTCCAGCGTGTCCTGGGTCTTCCTCGGGGCCTCCTCCCGGTGGGACGTGCCCGGAACACCTCACCA
>CAEGAF010043134.1:0-59054 GCA_903067075.1 Micropoecilia bifurca | reverse complement strand
TACATACATACATACATACATACATACATACATACATACATACATACATACATACATACATACATACATACATACAGGCAACCTACAGCAGATGGACAGAAACAGAAAATCGGGTCTTCAAGAAACACTTAAACAACCCAGCAAAGGCTTGAGAGGCGCATGATTCTTCCATTGTACATGAGTGACAGTGAAGTTACATCCAAAAAAATGTTCTAGACCGGACCTAAACTGGACCTTTACTTGGTTGGTGAGCTTTTCTGCTTATTTTGACTTCAGTCGTTGTGCTGACAGCAGAAACATTGGACCTAACAAGCTATCTACAGTAGATAAACAAAATTGTTCATATGATAAATACTAAGCAGATCCAGTAAAGAAAATGGGATGTGTCATTTTTTGTTGAATTTCAGTCCTGGCCCTTGTTTTAGATCCGTCTCTCTCCTAGTAGAGCTTGTTCAAATGAATGTGTAACCTTCTCAGCATGATATATAGTGCTTCAGAAGCCTGCTAATCACTCATTAGCAGAAGCAGAGAGACGTGTAAAAACATGCAAGACACTTTGTTAGTGCTAAATTTAAAGTTAGTGCTCTTTCCTTTCAGACTTGCTTTGTGCTTTTTTTATTTTTATTTGTTGCATGTTTTATCTGGTGATGGTATTAGGTCATTATTTTCACACGTCGCAAGTAAATTTCATGTCCTTTTACCCACATCTCAAGTTATGTTTCAATATGTGAAAGTCTCAATTTGAATCCCAAGTCAAAACTAGACCTAAGCTTAAAATCGTGAGTCTAAAAGTCATTTGAAATGATAGTTTCCAAAGACAATGCTACAGACAAAACATGCTTGCCAGAACATACAATATTTATTCACCAACTTAATGGTGGAAAAATGGTTACTTAACTTTTGCTTAAGTGTTGCAGTTTATAATAGGAGCTGAATGTAAAGATTTTCTGCATTGAAATTTAGCTGAATTGATTTGAAGTCTGCACTGTTTGGTAGATGAAAAAAAAGATGTCACTTTTTAATGATTTTCTCTTCATATCTAAAGTGAGAGAAAATAACCTGTATTGCTTTGATGTTCATAATATTAATTTCCGTGAACTAAATAAATCACGAGTTCTAATTTGTCTCTAAATGCTGCTGAGCAACATCGCCATATTTTTTCAGTTTTGCCTTCTGAACTGGATTTCGTGTCAGTTTTAGTAATTTTACTTTGCTGAAATGGACAAGAAATTGACATGATGTTGTTATTTGATTCAAGAAATCTGTAAGAAACACAATTTTGTTTACCAAAAGATATAAAATAATTTAAAGTCAAAGTCCAAGGTGATTGGTGTTGGACTCTGAAAAGGGTCTCAAGGTATTTTTTTACTTCTTCATTTCAAGTCTAAAGGCAGTAAATTTGTGCCTCAAGTCAAAATTATGACTATGACTCGAGTCCACAACAAAGCAATGTCTCTGTGATGGGGTATTGTTAAACCTTTTTGCTATGTTGTCACATAACCCCCTCATCTTTTGAGTTTAAGAGGATTGTTGATGTTTGCATTATTTAAGCTGAGAATGCAAAGAACATTTTTAATTTATCAGTTACTTGTCCGCTTACCCTGCACAGGTTCCCATTCCATAGAGCAGGAAAACGAGAAAGTATATTTTATCAATGTTTAATATATTCCAATGCAAAGCAATTATTTAATTCTAAAGCAATTAAAATGTTTTTTTGTTTTTTTGTGAGGCACATTTACCTTCACTCACGCATGAAAGGCATAATGTGAAAAATGGGACATTTTTTATTCTACTTTGCACTGAAAAATTTCTTCAATTCCAAATTTTTCATGACACTTATTGAAAGTGCAGCTCTGCGTCTCCTTGGAATGATAGCGTCAGTTAAGAGGAAGAAGAGTTTTACAGACAGGCACTTTTGAAGATAGAGAGAAACATTTCAGAAAGAAGCTCTTTTCAAATTAGCATCACCCACATAACACGACTTGTGCTTGGGAATAACTGGCTTTTGAGTGATAAATTTTACTTTTCTCCTGTTATTTGTTGAATTTTACTCCCCGCCGTTTATTTTTTCCACACTCTTCCAGGAACTGCTGAGAATTAAAAAAAATATTTTGATTTCATTTTAATTAAAGCTTCAGTTAGTAACTTTTGTACAAGTTTTTTTTTTACATGTTTGTATGTTGACAGTATTACTTGAGATGGATAACATATTTAAAAAAATAAGCTCTTCTGCCTCCTCCCTTTGGTCCACTGGTCAAATAAATCTCTACTGGCCAGAAACAACCAATCAGAGGCAGGTGAGTCTCTTAGCATTGTCAATCAGGCTCATGTACGTGTTGCTCATGATTGTCAATTTGCTGCAACTGTGTTAATGGCAGAGAAACAACCTACTATTACAGGAAAACTATTTATTTGAAGTCATTTGTAGCCATGCTAACTGGCCTGCGCATTCATGACAGGCTCCACTGTGAGAAAAGAGAGGTAGCATAGCTGAGAGAAAGATGGAAGGTTTGAGCAACGCATACACAAGAAAAACACTTTTATTAAAAGAAAAATGTATTGAAGCTTTAAAAATTAAGAAACTTTGTTTATCTTTTCAAGTCCCAACAGCATTATTTTGCAGATCTCTGTTTAGTGTCTCTTTGCTGTTTATGCATTCCTCCTGGGTCTCCCGTATGTCCAGCTTTCAACTTTGTAATGGCACCACACTGTCACTTAGGTGGAGCAGGCCACGCTTTCCACTCTGCATCAATGGAGCAGGTGGATTGTGCAACTGCGCTGTAGCCATCTGGTCTCCATCCGTAGCAAGACAAGTCGACAAGGGTCTCCTGCTCCTGCGAAGGTTAACGGCCCACTCCTGTATACTAATACACAAAATCTTTCCATATGCTCTGTCTTTTACAAACATCTCAGTACTTTTACGGCAGAGTCAATTTTGAAGCCAGCTTTGCGGCTAATCATCCTCCGCTGCCTCCAATGGCCGCTTACACTCCGATGAGTAAATCAAACCATGATCTGGTGGGATTAAACTAATCAGGAGCCTCTCGACTCAGGTTAAATCTCCCTGAAATTAATGATAATTCAAATAAATGGATCCCGGCTTGCAGGTGGGCCTATGTTAATCTCAGCTTGTGACATCTTATTCTTTTACACCAGCCTGAAAAAAGTGAAACTACTATAAGAGTAATACCTATGCTGGTTTTACACGGTGCTGCACTTTACATTAGCACATCTGCTCTTCAAGTGTCCTTCATGAATATTTAAGCAACTTCATGACTCAGATCTGTCAGCTGTAATTACTCAGCACTTATTCATTTTAGAACACTTGCAGAGACGTATTGAGTTAAAGAATGCACACCCAGCCAAGGGACCCTAAAGAAACAGCCGACACAAAGTGTTGGTGCCGGATTAGGCTGCCAATTAAGCCCAGAAGAGCTTTAGAGAAGTTCAGAACTGATGCTGTCATCGTGGTCATGACTGTCATTTTAATTTTGGTCTCTTATGCTTTTGAACTGTTGTTTTTTCAGGTTGGAATGGTTGTACAACATAACACTGCAGTTATTTTTTTACATAGGTTTGAGAGGAGGCACACATTTGAATTTTATTGCGTAGCCGCTGTAGACATTTTCAAGTTTCTGGCATAATTCTGGGAGGAAACTGGGCCGCTCTTGGCCCAGAGAGCGGCTGATAGTTATTTTTAATGGCATATTACTTGGACTGCCTTTCAATGACATTTAAAAAAGTTTTTCAGCTTCACACCTATGAATACTGCTCTCTTTTCGAAGTGTAAATCAGAAGATCAGACCTTTGAGGAGGTACTGGTCTGCTTTATCTAGTCCAAAAATAGTTTGGTGTCCAGTTATCAACCATCTGACTCAAACAATCAACCTCAAATAGAAGAAAAAGGCTTAGCATGTTCAAAAACAAGCCAGAAAATGCAGATATCCAAGACCACCACAAAGTAGAAACAGCTGAACATCTGTCTCATATTCCAACCAAGAGTTTGACTGAAATTTACAGCTGGCCAAGTTGGACAAGCCAGGAATAAAGGAATAAAGTTTCATGGTCAGACAACTATTTGACCACAGTGACAAGACGTTTGTTTGGAGGAGTAAACAGGAGATTCTGAAACCTACAACAACACTTTTACCAAGTGTTAAGCATGGCGGTAGCAGCATCATGCTGTGGAGCTGCATCACTTCTAGAGGTAAAGGTTACATGCACATTTAGTAGATGAAGTGAATGAGCACAAATGACTGTCAAACCCTACAGCTTCAACTTTAGTCACCAACTAGATGGTCAGAGCTTCGATACAGTGGTGTACTTCAAACACCAATGATTCCAATCATACATCATATTTGGCTCTTTAATAGATAAAACAGCCTTACATCAACCTCCTGGAATTGAGGCACTAGTTACAAATAGAATACAAGAAAGTATATGGCAGGAAGAATCAGTAAATATAACTCTGATAACATTTCTGGTAAGAGCAGGCTTCACCCAGTGCTTTGTTAGTGACTATAAAACAACAGTATGCTGGGGGACATTTATCCAAACATCAGCTGGGGCGTATGTATATATCTGAGCCTTCACTGATCCTTTTGACCCTGTGCGGATGGTTAAAAATGACTCAACTCTTGTGAAAATGGTTCCAGCGATCACTAAAAGCTCAGAATCAATTTAACAGGTGGTTGTAAATTTTTCACCCCAACAGGTTGTGTTTTGATAATGGTGCTGATGATAGATGTGAACAATTCAAAAATGTTATTACCTCTTTTTTATGTTGGTTACTGTTTCTCTGATCAGGAGAGGAACTAAATCAGTTTTAGTGTCAATCCAGACTGCTTTGTTTCAGATCATGAACCAGGACTTTAACCTTGCCAGAGGAAGTTTTGTCTCACTCCCCTTGTAGTTATTGTACATCTATTGAAAAAGATGCCCTTTATCATCATTAAAAAAGTCCATTTGAGCAGCTTCCCTGCATCCTCATGCCAGACAGACGCAGAGGAAATAATTTGGTGTCAGAATGTTGACAAAATACTGAGCGCATTCCTCCTTCCACTCAGTCCTGGGGCTAATATGGAAATGTGATGGAGGGAAGTGAAAGCTCTTTTTCAGGGTAAAGTGTGGTTGATGATGAATCCTCTTTTAAATGGTGTATTCACTAAATAAACATGCACATTATGCAGTGAAAGGCGGTAATGTGGTTGTTTACATTTAAAGTAGAAGTTCAGTGGTTAGAAAATATCCCTATTTGCTCTCTTGCCAAGAGATAAATGAAGAAAATAACCTCAGTCTAATTTGTGGAGTGAAGCTGCAGCCAGAACCCCAGTTTGCTTAGATTAATAGAAATATCTGATGGTTTATGGTCTGTGTTTTCAACTTTTTTGTTAAAACTAGTTTTTTTATTAAACTTTTGACCTTCTGAGGTTCATGATGTGTTTATTTTAGTCATGTCATTTCCAGAGGACATGAAATATTTTTACACTAATAAAAGATTCAAGTTATTTCTCTACACATATTCACTACAGACTGCACTCATACGACTCTCATTCAGATTTTTGACATTTCCTGTTATGCTTCCTCATATCTTCTAATTTGTAACTGCATGAGTCTGATATTACCTGACAGAAACACCGTTCTGAGTTCAACCAAAAAAAAAGACAGAAAGAGCGAGACAGGATTGGGGCAGTTGAGACGTCTGAGACATTTCAGACAGGGGTTTACTCCCAACCCCAAACATGACATGATTTTCTTAAATACAGAACAGAATTGGCAATTTATACAAGAGTTTGAAAATAATGTCACGATCAAAGCAAAGGGGTTTTTTGCCTGCAAAACATTGTTTCTGTTTTGTATTAAATTAAAACAAAATGTTAAAATTTAGCAGAGAATACATTAACGTGTGATGTGTTTAATTCACATTTGCAGTTCAACACCTAAATTGTCTCAGTAGGGATAGATGAGTTGGAAGTGAAGGAAAACTATAAAAACACATTTTAAAACTTCTGAAATTTTCTCACACACTGTTTCTACATTTGAAAGGTGTTTTAATAAGAAAAAAGTACTGGGGGAATTCATTTTTTCTTCAGAGATGTGAAGCATAAAGTTTTGCAGTGCTCCCCCTTCCCTACCTTTTTTCTGTGAACCACAGTTCAGTTGGCTGATAGAGAGCTATCAGACTTTTTTAATGGCTAGACAAATTCAGGTCTTTGGGCGTTTTCTGGTCACTAAAAGGACGGAGACCAAACGAGTTCCACAACAGACATAACGAACCAGCTGATGTCAGCTTGTTATACTCTGAAAAGCTTTATTATTCTGCACCACATACCTTAAAAACTACTAGTACGTCTTGTGATGTTTAGTCTATAGTTTTGCTTTATTCACACCTTGACTCCGGTTACTGTACTTCCCAAAATCTCTAGACACACCATTTTAGTTAGACAGGAATGAGCGCTCCAAAGATCCTTGCAGAGTTAAAGCATAAGCAGAACTATGTTCTTATTAATGTATTTTAACACAGATTTCCTGTGAAACAAATTTGATGAACAAATCCCTACTTTTTACTAGTCTACTAACCTTTAGAAAAGAAGAGCAAATCTTGCAATGCAGTCTAAAAAGGATTTCTTTCCTGACAGCTGCAAACGGTGGTAATCCTCTCATAAGATAATAAATGAAACCCTTCATAATTTTTCTGGTTAGTATGAAATCCTGCATGAAATATTTATGGGACTGTTGCTTTTTACGACCACGGAAACATTACAAAAATGAATAAATATATAAATAAAATAAAATGCTAAGTGAAGCCTTCAAGTAGGTCAGTGTTGTGGTGATGCCAAAATCTAGTGTGTTAAAGCTGTAAACCTGAAATCAAAAAGATTTGGAGGATAAAGCTGGCAGGACAGACAAAGAAAGGGCTGTAGACATGAGGCACCACCATGAGCCAAAAACACTAAAAAAAAAGACATTAATAAATAAACTTTTGGAGGATGTAGGTGCATGTAGCTGACAGTGGGCTCATTCACTGCAGCACCATCTGCTGCACTAAAAGGACAGTCTGCAAAAGGACAAGAATATGTGGTCGCCGTTCTGAATGTAATGATAATATAAATAGAGACTAAAACACTAAAGCAATTTCAAAGACCCTTTTGTTTCCCATTCACAAATATTTCTTCACACTGCAGCCTGTGAGAGTCGTGCAGCAACACGCCAAAGTCAGCAAACTGCTGGCCTTATTATCTGGACCGTTCATGCTGTGCACGTCCCCTTAGTGCTGCAGCTGCGAATCGATATGCTGTGTGGTGCCAGGGGACGATTGAGGTGGGGCGGACAGATCTTCAAATCAGCACAGTGACAATTTTTATTGATTTGGCTAAATCAGGCGAGACAGATGCAACCCATTCACAACTCCAGAAATCTGCGGATCCTCCACTGGGCTTTGACCTACATTACGATGACAAGTAAACACAACATCAGAGGCCATCACTTCAGTCTCTTCCTTTTGCCTTCTCTTTTATCATCTCCTATGGGTCTCTGTGTCACCCAGTGTTGTTGAGCTCCATCCCCCCGCAGCGTGAGAAAAGAAAAAAAAACACGCACATTCACGACCACCAGATTAATTGAAAAATGACTGAAAATGAGAGTCTCATTTTCATATCTGCTAATTCTGGGGTGATGTTTTCTTAGCTCTGTGGTGATTTCAGCAAAAAACAATTAATGGTGTGAATACGCCTTAGCCGGCCAATTTTCTGAAAGAGTCATTGTGAAGTCATTTAAGAAACAATTAACATTTGTTCTTAAGCACAGAAATCAGTTTTCTTCCATTTTTTTTCACACATTTTCAAGAAAGAACGAATAGCCAGGGGGTTATCGCCCACACAAGCGTAAATGTAGGAGGTCAAAACTCTGAACTTATTCCTCAACAATTAAACTCACAGGAATTACTGAAATAATTACATCAGCTGAAGGTTCTTTGGGCTCCAGTTAGAGTGAAATTTGTTAACTGGAGTCGGCTCATTTTGCACCACAGTTTGTGACATGAATGTGGGCGCGAACACACATCCACGCCCACAGAGACAGACCTGGTGTTTTCTTTTCATGTAGCACTCAGAAAAAGGCTCGTTTCCATGACAATGTGGAAGTTGATGCTCCTTTTAAATGACACGAAAGCTTAAAACTGAAGTTCAGACTAATGGCTGTGTTACTTGTTTTTGGATCAGAATTGATTCCAGTAAACATGCATCAGTTTTGTCAGCACTCGCCCAAGGATTGCCCTATTATGTTGCTCATGCTGCTGCACGGTCAGCTTTTTATTATTACTATTTTTCTTGTTTTAATTAAAAATCCCAGGGTTATCAAATTTATTTAGCACATGTAGTCCTTGTATTTTAACATTCAATACAAGTGAAGCTGAAATGCTTGTATGCCTGACACAAAGGATGAGCATTTATCATGTTATTTGTATTGTGAAAAATTTATTATTATGATATGAAATTTGATTCATCATAACACTGATAAACCACAGATTATGCCTAAAAATTAATTGTTTTGTTGGAATTGTTATATTTACTATCTATATCCTCTACTGATGGCTGAGAGTGTTGAAAATGTCCCTAAATATGAATAAATTTGAAAATAGGATTAAATGCAGTCAGTGTGAGCAGTTTATAATCTCACTTCTATGCCACTGGTGTCCCTCAGATGACTTTTTTAAAACGTGTATGTTTTTTTGAAGAACATCATTTTATGTTTTGGGCCTTGAAAGGACTGACATTCCATCACTTTTATTGTTATCGCAACAAACACCACAAAACTACCGTGACACAATTTCAAATCAATATCAGAAATTCAGAAATGATTTTGCAGTTTTTATTTAAAGCACATTAACCTAAACTCTGGCAAGTGATATCAAAATAAACAGCCAGAAGACAGGAGGTAGTTTGTGTTATTCTGATGCTAATCCAACCTTTTGTCATTGTTCAGTTTATATTGAGAAAACGCTCAGTTTTCTCAATATTTTCTTCTATTAATTCAATGAAAAAACAGGAAAATCTACACTCTAGAGTTGTTAACATGGTCCTCCAATATTTTTACTAACTGATAAATATCGAAAAATATACAGTATGTTCTTTCCTTCTGTCCGTTTATGTCATCAGCTTCTCAGTGACCAATCCAGAGTTTGGGTTTGTGGAACACATACCAACTAGCATGAGTTCAGCACTGGAACCAGCTTGGTGGAAAATGCCCTTACATTCCCTTGAGGTCTAAAATCTAAGCGAGCTAAAAGGAATCTGATCCAATCCATCAGAAAATAGAAATAGGTCAACTTTGGATTAAAAAGTTATTATGACAGTACGAAAACAAAAAATATTTCATATTTGTCCAGAAGCATGTGACAAAGCTTTAGCGGTCTTAGTGTAATATTCAGCACATTGTTTGTAACTGATTTCTGGAGCAGGGACATTTCATCTCGCTCATCTGGCTCTTTCAGCCGCCGCAGACCAGCAGCTTTGAACTCAATCATGACCACCGTTCCCACTAACCCCTCACAGTTTGACTCTTTGACATCTTGCTGTTTTCTTGAGAACCAATTTGTTACTGGCACCAACATGAAAATACAGTTTGTACCAGAAAACCCAGATACATCGTGTTGTTGTGTTATGACTCCTGTTACCTGAAAGAGAGAACAGCTTGTGTTGCTTTAGAAACATGGCAACCAACTTGCTATCTTTGACCAATTGACAAATGGTTTAGCTCTGTGTTGTAAGAAAGCCAATGCTTTTTTTTCTTGCTGCCATGTTATATATGTTGAATTTTATAATATAAAATTCACTCCACGCTCTTCAGTACAAAAAAAACATCTATTGTTTAATTTTCAACATTTCAAATAGAGTATAAACTTTTTCTTACAATTGTTTTTTTCATTCTCATCTCAGGCAGCGATGCATGTGTGATTAACAGTTTGTTTCTGAACACAAGGGGATTGTACAATAATGATTTGGGAGTTAAAAAAACCCTGGATGGCGGTCCATCATTAAATATAAATAGAGTCGTACTCACTTGACCTGAAACCCGCCTCTGAGGAAGAGCTGAAAAACAACTAACAAGGCCTGCTTCTAAGCTTCTTTAACTCAGCCTTCCAGGCACAGAAAGCAAAGTTATAATTCTTTAAAAATGTAGAGAAGTCAAATGAAAAACATAGAAGTCAGATGTAAGGTTAGAGAACTTTGAAAGCTTTGTGATTTTTTTGACAGCTTACAGTTGCACATGTGGCTGAAACCTGCCCAGCCTCCTGAATCTTGTGCAAAAGGAGACATGTGCATCATGCTGCAAAATGTTAGGACTGAAAATGTCAAGAAATGCATCGAAGAAAACATTTTTTCTCAGCAGTTCTATATAACTTACATAGCTGTGATAGGAGACAAATGTTTAGCACATTTCTGTAGCAAACTGGTTGCCATCTCATTCCAAATCTGGGCATGCAAACCCATCAAGTCCTGCTTGTTTCAGTGTTTTATTCTCCTTTTGTCCTTGATTCCCAATCTGATGCTAGTTATTGTCACAAATTAGGAGATACAAATGAGCTAAGAGAAAAATATAGGGGAAAAAAACATTTTCCTTTTAATTTTGACTGAGAAAGCATTCAGATTTCATAGCCAGAGGTTGTAAAATTCACTCAAACATGGAAAATCATTTTAGCATTACCAAGTAATCTGGGTATGCATTATTGAAATTAGTAACAATTAGCTTTTAGATACATTGTTAAAATTTTATTTGCAGATTACAGAGTTTATCTTTGCAATAATGACTTAGTGAATTAATTTTTTCCCCAATAGTGCAATAAGCACAGGTTTCCAAAAGATCATACAAATTTTACAGCTGTTTTTGTGTCACAAAAAAATATAATGGCAGAATGATTTTTACCACAGGTGAATTTCACAAATATAGATAAATATGGGTGACACTCCTCCAGATAAGCTACAATATGTCTTATCTAAATGTTGACAAACTGCAACATTTATGCAGAGAAATGCTTTTTACGGTCTGAAATGTTACAGTCTTGTGATGCCTTTATGAGTTACATTTAAATGAAAGTAAACTGTAGTTTATCATACCACCATTTAGTTCAACAAATTAAATTCAACCAGTCTGGTGTTTTAATTACTGTAGGCTGTTATCACGTTAGCCCAGGCGCTATTTAGTTGGACAAGCTAGCAGGCTAGCAGGGCAAGCATTCCTGAATTTAGGAAAGTTGCCCTGATGTTGGAATAAAACTAAAGAGACTGCAGACACAACATTTCCATCAGTTGGATGCTGCAAGTTTGAGCCACTTTTGACAGACTCAGTTGGAAAAGGTGGTGACAGAAAAAAAAACTGAAAGTGTCTGTAAGTTGATGTCATTAGGAACAATAAAGCTGTAAAAAACTAAGCTGTGTTCAGAGTGAACTAGATGTCTGCTACAATAGAGACCTACTAGAAAGCCATGGAAAAACATGAAAGGGCAAATTTAATCCACTTCTAAAGTTTAAGGAAGATGAAAAAATTTGAGCATTAAAACTACAGAAGGACATAGATATTTGCTGAATAAAATACAAGGACGAAACATCAGATGTGCTGGATGTTTATCATAAAGAGCATGCAGCGTTTCCTCCCGTCTTCTCCCACAGCGTGTCGTATTGTTCTTTTTCATCATCACCCTTCCAGCCTGCCTACAGCACAGGTATTTAATTGTAATGGTATTAATCAAAGCTGACAGTATCAACAATTCAACAAGACAGTTTCTCTCAGTGGAATCCTGTTTGTCACTTTCTAACCCAGGTGTCGATGTGTGTTTACAACACACTAAACCACTGTACATTGACTGCCTTTGGCAGACAATCTGATCCTGTTACTGATTATTTTTGTCGTTGATTCTGAAAGCCTAAAGAGACGAGATATGTTTAAGCAGATTTTTATTAGTGTTTCTACTATAAGGTGGGAATTTGGTTCCATCTTTGTAAATCGTCCAAGTAGCACACAGTGCTCCAGCTTAGAATTGCATTACATTCTCTGACTCTCTTCATACTCAGCAGGGTCATAATATGATGATACCCATCAACTTCGCTCCAGCTGCATGACAGGTGCATGACAGGTGCCCTGCTGCACTGCTGCTCTTTCGCTGTGTGTGTGTGTGTCCAACCAACCTTTGACGTGCTGCAGAGCTCCAGCTGTTTACCTTTGCACGTCCTTTGATTCTGTCTATAAATAGAGATTTGTGTAACGCAGGGTTTCTAGACCAAAAACAGAAGACCTGAGGTCCGCCCAGTTGTAACTTGAGCCAGGTTGTTCAGAACGACCAAACAAAATCTTTATCACAGCTGAAAATTAGTTCCATGATGATCAATAAATCATAATATAGATCTTTTTTTTTCTGCAATCTGCTTAAATAGCACTTAGCTCACATATAAAACGCTGCACCATAATGTTTAATGGGTGAGATCCATGCATCAACCTGCTATATTGCATACATTTATCTTTAACTGGGGGTGAAGATGAAAAAGGACCATGCAGCTTGTTTGAATTGGGTTTTGCACCATGACTGAGTTCTCTGTGAAGGTCTCTTTGTGTCTACTTTACTAAATCCTTCAGCAAGTATTCTTTTTGGTTGATGGTGCTTTACTTTTACCCTACAGCAATAAAGATGCAGTGCCTTTAAAAGGTCCATGGCCCATTGGATTTTTTTCCCATTTTATCACATTAAATCTGGAATATTATCTGGAATAGGTCAGCACAAAAAAGGCCATTATTGTTAAATCAAAGGAAAAGGTTACATGGTTTTGTATTTTATTATTTCCTACGTACTTTTTTTTTTTACAACTACTTTTGCCATTTTAGGACATCTGACCTCTAGCTATATGCATAGAGAATAAATTGTTTGCCCATTCCTTTTGTAAAACAACCTAAAGAGGTAGTATTATGTATGCACACTATGTCATTTTATAGCACGATCAAGTAAGTACAATACCCTCAGTCATTATAAAATAACATATATTTCAAATAAGACTTAAAAGAAATTAAACTTTGTAATTTAATGCCTTAAAATGTGGCCTCCGTTTCTTTCAGAAATGCTTGCTCTTTCTGACACTTTACCTTCAGGAAGTTATCACAACGTCTCTATTAACCCTTTCACAATATTTTTTACTAGCGTTTCACTGAGAGGTAGCTTGTATGTTGAGCTCAGCAGATGCCCAACCTTTAGCTCCAACCACCTCCAACCTCTCTGGTCCTGCTGAAGAAAGGCATCCCCACAACACAATGCTGCCACCACCACCACCATGCGTCACCATGGGGATAAGGTCCTCAGGTCTTTGCTGTTTTCGACACATGCAGGGTACGTTCTGTATAGGCTGCCTAGCAACCACTGATTTAATAAATAAAACAGTGCAGGTTCACATTGGCTGGTAGAGTTAATTTGTGATGGCCAACAACCACATGTGGATGATTTTAGGCTTCAAAATGACTCGACAGATAACATTAGCATGCACAAGCAGGAAATGTAAACATACATAAATTCTCAATGTTAAGATCTGACCTGGTGACATTTACAGTGGTGAATAGCCTTTTATGGCTATTTTAAATGCACTATGCAGCTTTTTCTGTACTTTTCATACCAGTTTCTTAGTTCTTTACTGTGTTTAATGTTTTCTCTTCGCACGAAATCATGCTGTGATTTAGCCTTCAAGCTCCCAGTTAGTTCATGTACAATGGATTCTCAGAAACTACGCGTAAAGGAATGTTTCTTGTGAATGGATGGCATTACCATTTTACCCAGTGACATGAGTTTAAAATGTTTTCACACGTGAACACATGATTCAAACTTGTTTCCGTCGCCTCTCATGTACTGTAATTCATGGCATGAGATTTGCTGCAGGAGATGGAGTTCTCACAGTATGAAATGTGAAAAACGTGGTGTAGGGAAAGCATCTGCCTTATGTGTGCAGGAGGTGAGACACAGTGCAAAAAACTGTGCTGCAAACGCCAGTTCTGTCTCCTTTACAGCAAGTCGAAAATGATGGATGATGGATATCTTTCTATTAATACCAAATGTATTTGAATGCATCTGCAGCACACAGGCCATGACAACTAGAACTGAAACATTTCCTGTTTTTAAACATATAGTTGAAATCAAATTTCCTTAAAAGTTCCATAAAACAATTTTTCTCATTGTCTGACATTAAATCAAATAAAATGTGTCCTGTTTAAGGTCAGTTAGCTGGAATTTTGGCCCATTCCTACTGACAGTAGTTGTGTAATTGGGTCAGGTTTGTAGGTCGCCTTGCTCACGCTTGCTTTTTCAAATCTTTTGTCCCCCAAATCTAACGATGGTTAAAATATTTTGGTTTCATCAAATCACAGGACATTTCTTCAGAAATTAATATCTTTATGCTTGAGTGCAATTGCAAATCTAGCTTTTTATGTTGCTGTTACTGTAAAGGCTTCTTCTGTAATGGGACAGGACTCAGTTAAGGATTGTTAGATTCACTCCCCATGTTACACTAGGGAGCTACACAGTTTATTTACATTGGTTCAAGTTACTTGATGGGGAACCGGAAGTGTGTCGATGGTGGTCCGGAGGTAGTTTATGCTGTCATCAGGTGAAGCAAACAAGCTAAAATATTCTTTAAAATTACTTCTTACTAACATTCATTAAGATTGCCCAAAGTGGTGAGTTTATTTTTAATGTTGTAATCTATTGAGAAATGTGTTTTCGTCCTGGATTAGTGTTTTTGCTGACAGGCTTTAAGCTAAAGACAATGATAGTGATTTTAGTACATTAGCTGATTAGCATAATGGCGAACGTACACAATGGTGTTCAAGGGGGAAACTTTAGCTTTAGCTAAATCAAGTCTAACATTGGTGGGTTATGTTTATATAGTTTATTTTAAATTTTGTTTTACTTTGTTTACAGTTGACTTG
The DNA here is from genome assembly GCA_903067075.1 of Micropoecilia bifurca. NCBI lineage: Eukaryota > Metazoa > Chordata > Actinopteri > Cyprinodontiformes > Poeciliidae > Micropoecilia > Micropoecilia bifurca. The sequence continues at coordinate 44,099 of CAEGAF010043134.1, read as the reverse complement.
ACCATATTTCACTAGACAATAAATAATATAACAATAACTCAAACAACAACAACTAATATTTTTGTAACATGACTAATGACATTATTTTGGCGTCAGCCGCGATAGTGTGAACATAGCAGATACTTGTGAACATTCAGATGTCAAAATGTTATTTTCTGGTCCAGTAATCCAAAAGGAAATTAAATTTGTTCAGGGTCTGTCTAAGCAACATGTTCTCTTAGTGTGGCACCTGAAAGGCTCTGTAAATTGGCTCAAATATAATGAAAAACAAAATCTGATTTCATATTTATTCACACCACCATTCATCTCCAACTGTAAATACCAAAAAAATGCATCAAAATTCACTTTCAAAACAATCCCATGCATGGAAGGACACTTTATTTCTACTACCTGCTCTGCTTTAAAATCAGTTTTTTGTTGTGTAAGTTTGTCCTTCAGCCAGCAAAGCAGCTGCTTCAGTAAATATATAAAATCTCAACTCCATTTTTCTGATTAGAAGAGGCTACATTAAGAAGTAGTTCCTTTTTTAGATCAATTTTTTATACACTTTGTGGAGGCTTTGATGCTGAGCAGTTATCCTCAAAACAGAACACGTAAAAAAAGTTCCGCATGAACACTGCTAATAAGAGATTTAATCATACCTTTTTTCCACACAGCATAAAGCTGCTATAACTCTATTAACACAGGGTTCGGTCTGGTATATTTAATCTGGTTTCACAAGAATTTTATAGCACCTCTTCTGTCTTCAAGGAGTAAGATATGTAGAATAGATTACTTCCTCACAATGTGACAGTTTATTAACACGTAAGGTGGAGGTGCTGAAGTCTCACTAACATAAATAATATAAAATGCATGAGTCGATGTGCACTTTTTTTTCTCACATCGGATTTTGAGTTTGCATTTCAAAGTGAAAAAGTTTAAGTCAAATATAATTTGACTTAAATCAGTAATAAATCAGTTTTCATATTATCCCAGTCAAGCCAAAAAGAAGCACTTCCTCTTAAATGATTATTATGAAAATCGAGAACTTTAAAGTTGGGTTTGAATTTAATGTACAGCTACAACCACTTTATCTGAGACTCATTATTTTCAGTGACAGGTTTGATATTAGAAGAGCTCCTCTCTTCTTATCTGGAGGATTTGAAAAGAACTGACTTTACAAGAGGAGAGGACTGTTGCTCTTTGTGCCTATAATGTCTCCCAGGTGGCACTACAAACAGAGTGCTAATAATAAAACACTGACTCCTCTCTTCCACTGCATTTCTGCACTAAGCCCTTATTCTGTAAGATAAAGAGTACATTTGGTGAATTAAGAGAATAGCGATACTTTGCCACAATTCTGCACAGCTAACGAGTTGATGGGTAAGACAAAAACCTAAAACCAATGAAACTAGAAAGCGCGTTACAACAATGGTTCTTAACCTGGGTTTGATTGAACCCCAGGGGTTCAGTGAGTCGGTCTCAGGGGTTCGGCGGAGTCTCTGCCTCGGAGGTAAAGACACACTTGTGTAAAGTCGTGATGACGCCCCGCTTTGCCATCACTTGCTGCAGAGGATCACGTTACATTGCTTAGCCAATCAGAGGATCACGTTACATTGCTTAGCCAATCGGAGGATCACGTTACATTGTTTAGCCAATGATTGAAGGAGCTCCACTCTCAGCAGGGATTTGAACTTGTGTCTTTAATTACTTCAGCAAAGCTCACAGTTTTTACCAAATACTGTAGCTTTCTGTGTTCTTCTAAATCTGCTCTTTAGTTACATCTTTTTGGGGTTGGTACTGCCTCTAGTGGTGTGGAGGTGGTAACACAACTAATATAATTACATTACTAAATCAGAATATCGCAAAGTCTTTATTATTTATTATTAATTTTTCATTCTCTTAAGAATGTAGACCTAATTAAACGATCTAAACTAGACCTTAAAGTGGTTCCAGTTTCTCTCGATGGCCAACCTGTTGAAACTGTGGCAAATTTTAAATACCTTGAGTCGTTCCTGGACAGTTCAGTTCAACTTTACTGAAAACACTGACTATATTTTGAAGAACTGTTCTCAGAGACCCTACCTCTTAAGAAGACTTAGTGATCCTGGAGTGACCCAAGTAGACTCTATATGTTTTTTTTTTTTGGGGGGGTGGGGGGAATATTTTATTCATCACTGCATAAGGGTTCAGTGAGTGCACATATGAAACTGATGGGTTCGGTACCTCAAAAAAGGTTAAGAACCACTGTGTTAGAATGAACTCTTCTATAGCTTTAAACTCTGGTTATATTGGAAAAATTTGCTACTGGTTGAAATTACGCGAGGTTCTAATGTTTATACAACCTTACGTAAAAATACAGTGGTTTCATTATATTTGCCATTTTGCTCTTTATAGTCTAACAACATGATAGTTGAGTGCAGTTATCTGCTCAGATGGTGAGGCTCCTGTCAGTTGCTTAGTAGACATGGCTCAGTTTGCTGTCCACTGTTGTTTAAAAACAATCTGATGGAATAAAATCCTTTGCAGGGGATTTCCAAATCTTATATAATCTTATTCCAAATCACACTTATACCCAGACAAGGTATAAGTGAGATTTGAAATTCAATATTGGTCAGCACTTTATTTAATCTATGTGTTAGAATAAGCTGATACTTCAGGGGTATTATTTTATCTAACCTGATCAAAGAGAAACAAAATGTACTGCACAGCCTTTATTTTGCCACACTCACTGCAGTTCTCATTGCAAACAGTAGCAGCCACTAGTGAGAAAAAAATAATAGCTCGGTATAGCAAGGACATCAGTGGAAGAGATTATCTTTAGAAGTTTTTTCTTTCATCCTTCTTTTCAACAGCTCAGAGGATACAGATTAAAATGGTGGATTTAAAAGCCAATGGAATAGATTTCAACCAACAGGAGCATCTAAACACAACTGATACCCAGTCAGCACAAATCAGTTATTCTTCACATCTCTAGTGCAAATGGTCCCTTTATTGCTGTAGTCTAGTGCAGAGATTCAAAATACAACCGAGGAAGAGAGGAACAAACTTTCACTACAAGATACATTTCTAGTAGTTTCCCAAGCAGTGGTAAGACAAGTCAGTTCTTTCATGTTTTCATGGAACTAGGTATGACATGGTCCTGGTTAAATGTGAATATCTTTTGGGGAAAGCCCCATCTCTCGAGTTCATACCTAGGATTAGGCATGAACCCTAGGTATGAACTAGGGTTTTTCCCACATTTTCCCACTCTAAAAATGTGGGGAAAAGAAGAGAGGATTTTGATCTTCTTTCTCTAAAAAATGTTTAACAAAGCAGTAGAGTTAAAATGTGTATTTTTGACAACAGTTAAACTCTTTAGCATAAGCAAAATAACTCCAATCTCAAAATGTGGTTGGAATCATTTTGACAGTCTAATTTTCTTTTTCTTTTTTTTCTATGCTTATATTTCAATGTTGACAGATTTTCAGCCTTTTCTAGTTGACAACCTGTTGAGCCATTCAAAAAATTGCATGTTTTCAACAATTCAACCATTTTGCTTACAATTTAAAATGTAAGCAAACTATGAAAAACAGATCTGTGCATTCATGTGAGTGACAGGGTTAGGGTAATATGTTTCCAAACAATAGCAATCATTCCTGCACCACACAACAAAGACTTTACCAAAGGACAAGAAGATAATGAAAGAAGAGGTCACTTATTCCTCAAGGGGGGTTGCATTTTGGAAGCCAGATTTCATTTCAGCACTGAAGGCGTTCATTTCATTCCCATAGTGATAAAAGCAGACATTTGACAAATCAAGTAATCCCACAGAAATAGCCGCAGATGCAAGACTGGCTTTAAAACTCTGTGACAAGTTGCATTGGATTGCACTGTGGGAGTCTGTGGGAAGAAAATACACAAGCTAAAGATGTTTAAATGTGAAGCATAGCAGGGAAGCGCGACAGGCGTCACTGTGCAAATGAAAGTGATCTGTTGTGAGGCTATCAGAGTGAGAGTGACAGAGGCAGACACACTGGAGCTCAAACATCCCCACAGCAAACAGATACAATCCGTCAGATAGAGCAGAGTGACAGCAGATCCTCTGATGGACTAAGCAGCATCGATGCACTGGGAGGAAGGAAGGTATAGTAGAAGCAGAAGAACTGGAACGCCACTGTGATTAAAGTCTGCACACAATGCAAGCTTCCAATATGCCAAAGCTTAACAAGGATAACAATTCAGAGTACACCCACACTGAAAGTACATTATTGGTAACAGAAAAAGCTTCTCCCACCCACACAGTGGGCTTTGTACACAAGATCTAAATGCATGATCTGCCTCTTCCTCTTGCTGCCCCTCCTTTCTCATATAACATCTCTGTGACTGCACAGATCAGCAAACAGCTAACAGGACAGAAAAGTCACAGTGAGGGAGAAACAGAGATAAAGTACAGAAAGAAACATATGACTTTGTTGTCAGTTTTCAAAACTTATTCAAACGCTCTTTGATGCAAGAAAAAATGAAGAACTTACCCAGAAAAGGAGGTTGAAGAAGACCATTCCATAGCGTAGGGCCATCATGCAACCCTCAGCCATCCTGCAGCGCCGCAGTTCTAGAAGGAATATGAAGGAGAGGTCCAGGTAAAACACCACATACTTCTTCCCCTGGGCGTAGCGCCCGTTGGAGTTCTTTGGCCCCTTTGTTGTGTGGAAGCCGAAAGCAAAAGGAGGTCTCTTATACTCAAACTCCCCACTGAATCGGTGAAAACCAGAAGTGAAGGGCGGAGTGTCAGGTTTGCTGTCCAGAGATGGACTGCGTCGGTACGGAGTCTCATCTGTGCTTGAGCGTCTCATTGTGGAAGCACAATTAGTCTTTAGAAAGTCTTAAAAGTCACCCTGTGTGCTTCAGCTCCGTGGCAAGTTCACTACGAGGTACTACGACTTACTCCTCCGAGAACAGAGAAATGGATTTTAAGATAATTATGACCCCCCTGATAAACCCTAGCAATGCTGGATTAATGGTATCATAAACGGGGTCACATGTGATCTAAATTAATCTATTGAAGAAAATGTGTCACCCCAATTGAGTTGTCTTTAATCTTTTAGAGTCATTACATTGAGCACGAGACCTTGCACATTCTGGCGACACCACCTGTGTAATTCATTGTATTTCGGACACCGTCTTGCCATGCACAAGTACAGCTGCACATCTCTATTTCCCTTAGCATAATCCCTCAAACACAGGTGTCGTGCTCTGGGAGATAAGCCGGTCTGCAGTTTCATCTCATAACGTTTCAATCAGGTGAACGACTGGAGAGCTTAACACATCCCCACCTGCTTGGAGTACCCAAAATGATCCAGAAATGTCCTACCTGGTCTCACAAGAGATTCCAGAGCAGGTGCTCCTGTCCAGCAAGTAATGACACCCCTAATACAGCTAAATCAACTCCTTACTCAGCAGCAGATGACACAACTATTTCTGACAAAACAACGCTGCGCTGTGGGTCTTAGGTGCATCAGAGCGTTCAGCATGTGAATGTGGCTGATGATGTGCTTTTGCTGACATGCAAAAAAAAAGAACTAAAAAAAGACAAGGGGATGAGAGTTAGGGATGTAGCTATGGATTTAAGAGGAAGGTTGGAAAGAGGAATGAAAGGATGAAGGATGTTTGCGACTGGACAGTTCTTTGGCTTCTTGAATTAGTATCCCTGTGGAGTTACTTCCTTGCCTAATTTCCTCCTCACTTCACGCGTCGACCCAAACTTGTCCCTTTTTTGTTTCTGAGAAGTGCCTAGGGGTTTGTCGCCACAGCCTGTTCTTCACACATCTACAAAGTCACCCTCTTCAACTCCCAGTTATTCTATTAACTGTGCACCTCTCTGCGCTCCCCCCTCTGTGCTGACGGTAGATAATTAATTTCCAGACTCTCATCACAGAGGCAAAGTGTGTGGTTTCGCCTCCTCTTGTTTCTCCCTTCTCCGCTACAGCTCGTTTCTCCTCTTCTTTAGGTGGGTGAGGAGATAAAGGTGTCCATCAGGGTCATAGCAGAACAGCCACGGAAGAAGTAAGAAGGAGCATTAGGCAGCAAGAAGGGGAACCTTGTTTCCTCAGAGAAGCAAAAGAAAGACTGCAGTGTTTGAGCGGTAGTCCAGAATTGCTCCCAGAAGCTCCCTCCTTCTTTCGCTCTCTCGATATTCCCCCCCCCCTCTTTTCTTTTCTTCTCTTTCCTCCTTTCTCTCACAAGCTCCGATACTCTCCCCACCACCACACACACAGGCTCAAACACTCCATCCCTCTTCGGTCACTGTCCCCGAAACCTGCCTGTGCGAAAGGCAGGCATTCAAATTCTAGCCACACCCCATGAAACCCAACAACCAATCAATGTCTCGCAGCTCCCATCTTCTCTCCCGAGCAAACCACAATCTACCGGATAGCCCTCTGGATGCACAAACACAGGCATCCACACACACACACACACACACACACACACAGCCTGGTGTTGTATTAACATGACAGAGCTGAGAAGAAGGCTGCACCCGTGTTAGTCCTTCCTCTTCCTCCTCCTTCTCCTTTCCCTGCTGCCTCTCATTCCACATGCAGAGGATGTTCCTACTCACAAACCAGACTCATCTCTGTGTATGCTTTGTGTCAGGCATGCCCTTCCACCCCTAACAAACCCCTTCAGACCTGGAACCGTGTCACACAATATCTGCGTATCTCCCTCAGCACAGATTTTCACAACACCAGCAGCTCACCTGAAGTGTGACTCTATAGACGCATAGAGAACAAGTCTCCCTCCTGCTGACATTCACACAAAAATTACTGCACACTCCCCGCAACCCTGTAGCCATATGGGTCACTGGCTTTATGAGTCCACAAGCAGATATCAAATCTGCAGAGAGTGCAGACTATATTAATGGCTGCATCAAGTATTTAATGGATCTCTGTTTTGTCTCCTGAGAGTGCTTTCGTCAGACTGTAAAGGCGGCAGCAGTCTAGGATTGTGAGTCTGACTTTCTGACTAACGAAAATTGCCGTGAAGAGCATGTTGCATTATTGTTGTAGAAAACTGCAACACATCAGGAAATGTTAAAGTTCAGAAATGTAGAAGGCTTCACTATCAACAGATGCATTGACATAGGCGATTTATTTTTCAGTACTGCAGAGCAAAGGCTGCAAACTGGAGGCGGCTAGTATTGCAATACACTTGCCATGAAATCTTTTCAGATTTTAGAGCAATGAAGAAAATCAAGTCTAGTGGCGATGTTAATTATGAACTCTTCAAAGATTATTAGTTACAGTAATAAGAAACATTTGGTAAGAGAACATAGCGAAGGGCACCATCTGCCGCTACATCTGGCATCATTGATTGTTTAAAGCAACAATTAAAGCTTTTTGGATTTGATAAACTTAATATGCATAATGTCTCAGATTCTTCCAAATGCATCTTTCCCATCTGACAAGCTGAGTTGAGTTAATTTTGTAAAGGAAAACAGCTAAATTAATTCAAATGAGGGTTAAAAAGTTGAGTTTCAAGGAGGGAAAAAATGACTAAAAAGACCTATATCTCTGATTTATATAATCCAAGAGAGAATAATTAAAAGCCCAGCCTGAAGATTTATCTCAAGGCAACAGTAGAAGCCCATGAAAATCACTTTTGCCTCTATTCCCTTGTGCCTAAAAGTTATAATATCAGCATTTAGTTAAAGATTTTATTATATGCACTGCATTGTTGTAATATCATAGCTGAGAATAATTTGTCCAAGGTAAACATAATTTCTAAGCTGAACTTTGGACCCTTATTGTAAAACCTCTTCTTTCTCACGTGGTGACGCCTTCTGGGGTCAAGGACCCAAATTCTGTTGTTTTCACGCTTTTCTATCTCATTTCATTTCTTTACTCACGTCTGCTCCACTCAGGGAAACACATAATAACCACCTCTCTTCCATATCTGCTGGTCTGGGAAACAGTGACTAGACCATGTTAACCTGCAGGGTAATTCTGTAAGGATAAGAAAGGCCAAGTTATTTCATTAGGGAGCATCAAGAGGACAGATTTTGAACACATCTCTATGAAGAGAACATTCGCGCAGCAGAGAGACATCCTTTTGAATTGTGGTAACAAAGAAAGTAATTGCATAACATTAGTAAAAACAGCATGAGATTCAGCTTAAGCTAGTTATTTCATTTAATGCCATTAGTGGTGCTTAACACAGGGCTCTTCCTGCTAACTTACTCTCCATTGTTTGGCCTGACATCAGTCACCCAGATTAACCTTCTCTTTCTCAAGCAACGGACCTCAGCAGAGACTCTAATATCCCTATCTTTAAAAGATTCATTGTTCTCTTTTCCACATATCCAACACCCACCACACATTCCCACATGCTACATTTGGTCTAGGTCATTCACCATGTAAGCCAAGCTAACTTTTATGGTCTTTTTATAAGAATTAGTCCAGTACAGTTGATTCAATTTGCAGTCAAAGTTGCAACATTTGTTGCATTTTCAGCTGGTGCACTTCGCTTTCACACTGCACTGTGTCAAATGAACCGAAACCCGTCTCCTCACTCCCTGCCTGTGATGGTGCTGGAACAAGAACCACTGTAAAAAACATGAAAACCCTTTAAACAACATACAGGTGCAACTTGCTTCGTCATGTAATGTATAAAACAGACAAGAGTTTGCTTCTTTGGTCCAAATCAGAGTTTGAGGATTCACACCTCCTCAAACAAACTAGACTTTGTAGACCAGAGTTAAAGTGGAATAAAGTGGACCAAATAGGGTTGGTGTGAAATCAAGCTAAGCGCATATTATAGGCATCTGTTAGGGAAATATTTTCTCTAATATTATCTTTAAGGTGATTTCACAATTATCTAAGACACACAATCACATGCAAATAGATATTGCAACTCAACACCATTTGCCACTACTCCAAGTGGTAAATGGTATTCCTTGGTGGTCATTAAGTTTATGTGGTCAATAATGTGAAAAGGTTTAGCACTTTTTCACATTATTTCTAAATTTCAATACAGTCTTTAAGTTGTCAATGTGAACTGAGAGTATATGTTTAAAAGGCCTGAGGTAAAATCGTCCTCATTCAACATTGTATCTATGCATTTACACAGATTTGCACATACAGGGCAACAAACATTTAAGTTAGAGAAATGATCATTATTTAATCACAAACTGTCTTTAGGCACCTATTTACCTATTTACTGATAACTACTCGCTAAGTCCACAAAAGCATTAACATACAAAATATTTATATTATTTTCATACTTTTTGTGTCTGTTTATTTACCTTGTTAATTAAGAGGAGCTGCTGTTTACAAATCGTGTCACATTAATATTACCCCCCACTAAAAATCCCCACAATTCATTAAGTTGAATTAACAGACTGTAAATAAAATGTGTTATGGCTGCACCCATAAATGAGAGCTTAGCTTCTCCTCTGTAGGGGGAGATACGAAAACATTGTGGTATTTACATAGTTTTTACAGTCAATGGTTGAATTTTAAACCTCTCTTTTCAACCAATAGTGAATGCGCCATTGTAGCTTCTGGGCATGATTTTTAAAATATAGGATTTACTCAATTTTAAAATGAATAGAAATTATATGGTCCAAATAAACAATAAACTAAGTTGCCTGTTGGGTTTCTTTATAATTATAGACAAAATTTAAAGGGATCCGTTTGGGTGCCTTCAGGATTAGGACTCTGCTTTTTGTTGATGATATGGTTCTGTTCGCATCATCAAATCGTTTGCAGAAAGAGTGTGAAGCAGCTGGCATAAGAATCAGCACCTCCACATCCAATATCACAATTTTGGGACAAAAAAAGGTAGAATGCCCTCTCCAGGTCAGGGGAATGGTACAGCACCAAGTGAAGAAACGAGAGTATTTCAGTGTCCTGTTCACTAATGAGAGACAGATGAAGCAGAGGAAGGCAGAGTGGTGTGGCGTCTGCAGTGATGCAAACGCTGTACTAGTCTGATATGGTGAAGAAAGAGCAGAGTCAAAAGGTCAGTCTGCATTCCTAACCTAATCTATGATCATGAGTTCACCGCAACCAAACCACAGATTAGGTGGTAGATAATGGATGGATGGATCATTTGGTGGATGGATGGATGGATGAATGGATGGTTGGTTAATGCTAATCTCCGTTGGGCGTATAAAACTCTTATTTGACTTGGCAACTGTTTTATGTCTTCTCTTTGATTTGGATATATGTTGCAACTTATATCCAAGTACAAAGAGAAGACATCCTTTAAATGTAATTTCCAGATGAACACCTCTGTTATTAATCTCAATAGGCTCCTATAACAGTTTTCTGTAAAAACACGACCTAAATAAAGTGTTTAATTTCTTATTGAGTAATTTAAGATATTTAACTACATTCAATCACACACACATTCACACGCATAAGGAGTTGCACTGTTTTTATAGAAATATGCGCTTTCCTGATGAATATATTTAAAAACCATGGGGTAAAAGACAAAATTATGTCATAATTATGTCAAATGGTGTTATTTCATACACAGAAAGAGATCTTTTTTTCTTATCTCAAGTAAGTTCAGCCTCTAATTGGCACAATTTGCTCTCACTCTCATAAAATATGAATACTGAGCTGAGTCATGCAGACTCATTAAATGCTGATAAATCGATTGTTTTTAGCATATTGTGACATCATGAAGGAAAACACCTTCCTGTCATTTGTGGCCCTTCATTAATACAAATTCAACCTCTGCAGAAACAAACATTTTGCACAAGCGCACATCGACACACAATCAAAGTAAATGTGCAGAGGCACCCTGGGGGGTGGCAGCAACTTTGAAGTCCTCCGTATATACAGATACACTGATGGTAAAAAAAAAAAAAAAAAAAAAAAAAAAAAAAGAGTTTGGGTTGCAGCCAGCAAACAATGCATGATGAAATAACTGTCTGTTGAAACTGAAAAGTTTAAAATGAAATGTGAAATGTTGTAACAGATATAACCATCAAAGCAAAAAGGGGAGGAGGGAGATTCCAATTAAAACCTACACAAGATGACAGTCAGGCGAAAAGATAACATCAGTGCACGCTGAGCGGCTCATGAATGAGAGTAGCTTTTCTCAAGACTGTCAAATTATTTAGAGCTGTTTGCCTGGTTGAATTTTAGCTTATGCAACCACAAAATAATCGTTCCAGTTCACGGTTTTAACATGATGCTATTCTGGGAAAGTTAAACTTTTTGACTCTAAAATTCTCTTTTTTCTAAACACAAGGACTTTATAAATCAAGGTTAAATTAAGCAATTAACTAAAACTGTATTGTTCATTTAAACCAAGACAGAGGGAAGGAGTAACTTTGGTTTTGCTCATAAATAGTTTTACAAGTTCTTACCACTTAAGACTCAACCACAACCTCCATTTTTCTCCTCCAAGTTTTCATTTTTTCTTACAGGCAGACCAAGTCTCTTTGAAGATATTTTTTATCTGCTGCAGATATCCTGTGTCATGTATTAGTAAAGATCTGTCACATGTTGTACATACATATCTTGCAGAAATGCCTTCATCTTTCACATCAGTGATATAATCTTGACACGAAGTACATCGTCTCCAGGTATTAACCCATGTCTGACTAGAGTAGAATAAATTTTTCTACAGGACATTGAAAAAAATCCTCACAAAAACCTTGATTTGTTGTCAAGGTTAAGTGTGAAAACAGATCCTTTCATCAAACGGTTAATACACAAACAGCAGTTTAAAAAATGATCACTACCATCAGCTCTGAAACAGCCGCTTGTGACAAATGGCTGGGATTAGCTTTGAGGATATCACTTTCAAAGCACATATCTGTGTGTGAGGCAGAAGATTAGACAGAGAGAGCATTCTCACAACAGCATCACACCAAGGTTCACCAAGGAATCAGACATGAAGATAAATCACAGCAGCTCCACAGGGAAATAAACGAGCTTCATCCAACTGTGCAAAGTTATAAGGATTTTAAGATTTGTTCGACTGATGAAATAGAAATTTAAGGACAGTAAAACAAGGTGCAGAGAAATGAAAATACAGTATTAAAAACTAAAATCAGCTCTCCAAAAGAAGAGGAGGGGGAAAGACTAATGTGGAATATTATGCATATATTAAATAATTTAAAACCCTTGTAGAGAAAATGGTCCTCACATAAAAAGACATGTATAGTAAAACTATGTAAAATACAGAGGAAACCGTTACTAGTTTCTTGGTGTTCCTAAAAGTTTCAAACATAAATAGAACCTGAATGTGTATGTCAGGTTTTTATCTGCTGCAACTGAAAAGTTTTCTCTGTATTCAAGAAAAAAAAGAATTGACAACCATTTTTCATTCTGCCTGACATTGGAAAGTTGGATTGGATTTCCTATTTCATGTCAGTCAGGATTACTGAAATCAACTCTAAACGGTAAATGCCTGAATGACAAGAGACATTTTTAAGCAAATTTTGTATTACTTTCCCAAAGCTGGTAAGAAAGTGTAATGGCATGGATTTGCAAAAAATACTTGTCAGCTATAACACCAAACATTACGTATTCCACTTGGCAAAACATTCACTGACTTCTAGTCTAATAAAACTAAACACAATACCAATTCTAAAGTTGAAAGTAAGATATGTTGGATTTAATTGAGAATGCTTCAGTTCATTTTCTGCAGCACGCTCTCTTGCCATGATCTCTTATCAGACACCACACTTAAAATAACTAAACTATCTACTTCATCCTTGTCAGAGCAAAAACCACAGACATGAACTACAAAGAGTTTTGATTCAAGATTTAGAGCAGAATGTCCCACTGCCTACAAAACATAAATCAGGAATAATATGAAGTGTTCCATATTAACATATAAAAAGCCGCAGGTTCAAATGTAAAAGTTACACCAGCATATGATTTTCTTAAAATGTGTATACTCCTCAATCTGAAAGCATCAGTCATACAAACACGCCACAATTCAGTTCACAACAAAGGCGTCTTCATTAGATTTTGCTCAGTTATGAGGATGAAACTGAATATTAGACATACACTCACCAGGTGGTCAGAGAGGCATCTTGAAATGAATGCTAATGTCACTCTATCAGCCAACAGAGGCTTATACCTCCAAGCTGCACCCCAGAACAAGTGCAATTAGGCACATCAGTCAGCCGCACCAATGCACTAGATGTCTTCTTCCTGCAATACAATGTGCTTAGCCTCTCTTTTCCTTCTGCGTATTTATTCACAGTTATAATTAGTCCCCAACCAATCACTATTTTCTCATCTCAGAGCAGGATTTCCCAAGGATATACATTCCAACACTGCCTCGAAGCATAACTGCATTATGCCAAAGCTTCATTTGCTATTTTAAATCTGGAACAGATTCAGTGAAGACATTTGGCTGTACACTTTCACATTTCCTTCAGATTGGATTTGGATAGTTGTCAAAATAATACTGGCGATGCAATTAATGTTTGTTTTTTTTTTTCCTTTTAGAAATTGACAGCTGTGCACAAATCATATTGGACAAGGCTTTATTTGTGCTTGTTAGCTACAAATAACATACATTATTAGCAGTAGCATTATGGCCACCCACATGTCACTAAATAGGTGGCCAATTTTTTGGTCCTAAAAAGACGTCTCCAGTCAAAATTGAAAAAGAATGTGTGAAAATATAATGGAAATGCTTAATGCTTTTAGTAATAATTTATTGTGGCATATGATATTTGGTGTAACTTATCAAGTGTGCCACAGCATAATTAGTCATTGATCTATGGAGAAAAAACTGATCTCTATGATTTGAAAATGAGGTTGAAAATCTACTTTGACTTAATCTCTGACGTTCATAATATATTTTTAGTCTGAATGACAGAAACGTTCTTTTCTATGGAAAAAATATGAAGGACTTTGTGATTTAAATTTTAAATCACACAAGACTATAAGCAATGATACTCCTGTTAAGCAAGTTTTACTCTCTAATTTTCAATGTTTTCTTAAACTTAATGACAACGTGGGTTTCTGCAAATATTTGTCTCTAATTTCTTAAACCTGCTGAGTAATATAATGTCTGAAATTTCTAAATTTGAAACATGTAGTGTGCCCAAATGTAAGGCTGTAGCTGTCTCAGCTTGTTTATTTGATAATCCAACTATCAGCCATCAGCTTATTACTATTGCAATTTTATTAACCTTATCAGTCTGCCAACACCTTTCCTTTCTTGTCAGTACATTTTTATGAAGCCACTGCTAATAGCTGATGTCTTGCAAACACGGGTGTGAGATACACCATGTGAGCCGTGATCACTCTTTCAGAGCTGCAGCTTAACTTGCTTGTTTGAGAAAGCTGTTGGTAAGCAACCATCTGGATGAAGTAGATAGAAATCATACATGTTTTTACCACATGAATCTGTACAGGTCTTTTGTACGTTAGGTTGAAAGACCATTTGTTGCAAAGTTGCTGCTCTCTTTTTTCCCCCTTTCCATTCCATCTGCTGCTCTCTTTCTCTCTCCATCTGTTTGATTCGCTCCAGCAATCAGTCCACATCAGTCATGAGATGTTCAGGCAGAGCATAGAAATGAGGAATGCTGTACAAGAACTACAAGTTCAGTTTGATAATGGTGTTTATAACCCCAAATGTACTGGATTCAGACCCCTGACACAAAACACACTCTTCATTTAGCTTCTCTATGTTTTGAGACAGCATTCTGGGCACTACAGCTCAAATTATTTTATGAAGTTCCTTCCACAAGCCCCGATGTAGGGTTTATTATATACCTCTGCACAATTTTATTAAGAGTTAACTACCCAAGAAACAATCAGCATTTGTTTTCAGGCAACCAGCAGGTAAATTACCCATCATCAGTGTTATCAGGGAAGGTGAACTGGGGAAATTGAACTTTAATTATTTATAACAATTCTACAGCTTTCTCCACAAACTTATCAGAGAAACAATAATTAGCTTTAAAGTTATTTTCAGCATGTATACACCTCTTTGTGTCCTCGGCTGAAGGTGTAGCACATATAGTAGATTGAGAAGTAAATTAAACGTACATGAGTAATTGCACTATATATATTTAAAGAGTACTTGCCAACATGCAATTACAACAGAAACCATGTTTAGCAACATATTGGATAAAAACTGTCCTTTTCAGGGACAAAGCATGAAATCTCATGTCTGCCTAGGAAAATATTTTACAGATACAATACCAGATAAATACTATTTCTGAAATGCCAGACTATAAACCCCTTCAGCAAGTTAGATTTTGAAGAAAGTCTCATTTCAAATACATTTCCATGTCAATCAGTTCTTGCAGGTTTTCTGAGAAACCCAGAATTATCTCCATCCTGATAATGGAGAGTAAGCTACACATTAATCTGTTACAATAAACCACAAGGCCATGTTATTTCAAGTAGAAGACTTTAAAACTCCAACACTTCACTAACAAACATGTAAAAAGAATCCAAGCAAGTCATAACTGTAGTGTGTCTATAAAAACTGAAGGGCACAAAGTTAACATGAACTGTAAAGATGCTGTGTTATAAACTAACTTTAGAAACTCTGAATAGATTGATGCATAAAAAAAATCTGGCACTATGTAACTTTTTATTAAAAATATATATTTTGGTGGTAGCTTTCTTACACAGGCCCAGGTTGGTTGACAGACCTTTGGGTGCACTCTACATTGCCTGAAAACTATATCCAAGTATGCAAACCTAAACTACCAAACATACGGCATAAGAGCAGAGTCATGGTCCAGTGCTTAGAGTGACTGCCAAATGTATTCAGTTTCTACATTTTTACATTTCTTTTACACGTCTAAAGTCTGAAGTCTTATTTTTGCAACTTAAGTACAACTTGAGTAAGATTCTCAAACTCATCCGTCATTTCTGGATCCATTAATATTTTATAATTGCCTGGACTTGAACACAACTCGCCACTCCTTGAGCAACTTCCCTTTTGATTTTTAATTGCATTTTGTTAATGGCACCACAATCTGGGGTTTCTGGCTGTCACTCTAAAATTTGTTAACTTTAAAAAAAACATTCTTGTTTGCTCACATGGTCTTCCATCCTTCTGGAAACAGACAGATCATCACTAAATTGTGTCAGGATTATTGGAGCGACTGGCTCTAAGTTGACATTTTTATCCCTATTCTTGACAGTGTTGTTGGGTAGAGTTGTGAGCAGATCACTCCCTTAGATGAGAAGCAAAATCAAACATGTATTGTATCAGATTGCTGCCGAGACAAAACATAACTGCAATCACTCACTCGCCTTTTATCCTTCGAATAAAAGACTTTTCAAATTTCTCAAATATCTGGAAAAAATAGCCATATAAGAAAGTAATTTTTGTTACTCTTTACTCCAATCAATGCCATTTCCCAAAAAATATTTGCTTTGCTGCAGTTGAAGTGCGTACTCACACCCACCTGTTGCTAATGCTGATTAAGCATAGCGCTTATGGCAGCAAAATCCTTTGTTGCAATAGAAGGACACTCTTTCATGTCCTGGGGTAAAATATAATTGAATCTCTCAACGTGAAAAAAAAATTGATGGTGTGCAAAATTATTCTCCCAGGTGCAATATTCTTATTCTAGGTTTTCTTATAAATGAGGACACTTCCAAAGAGTAAAGATAGTGATTCATGCTTTTGTTAAAGTCCAGAGAGCTATTATGATATGACAGCCCAACCACAATTAAACAAGAAAAACATACTTGAACTAAAACCTCATATTGTAATTAAAGTCTGCACAAAAATCCAAAGCGTAATTTTTTTTTTTTACCTCAGTCAGAACAAAACTTCAGAAAATTACTCACAGTCGAGAGCGGGAGCAGTGGGTTGGATCAAATGAATACATTAAAAGAGGAGATGTGACAACTCACTTCGATGCATGGAGTGCTCCAGGTTAATTGCTAAAACCTGTCACTTTGTGTGTAAATAATGGAAGAAGCTTAGAGATTAACACAACCAAGCTGTTAAAAAGATAAACTGTGGATGACTGCTCAATTATTTACACCTCCCATTAGTCCACTCCATTTAATATAATTACCTCTGGATGATGATTGTGGAAAAGCAAACAAACTAATTCTCTGAGTTCATCATGGCATTCTTCTTCACGTTACAGGTTGAACGAAAAATTGCATCCAGATGCTGAATTAATAAAAAAGGGACAAATGCTGCCAATGTGTCTGACAACCTTTCAGACCCAGGATGAAATAACACCATTTCCAACTGTTCATCTCCACGGAGACATTAAATATTCCTCCAGCACGTGGATACAACAGCCTCATGACCAAGCCTGATCTCTGATTTGCACCTTTGAACAGGCAACTGGAAAACCTGTGCACCTGCAATCATGATATCATATGGGTTACATCTGCTATTTGCATTTTATTGCAACAGTAATCCCTCCCAGCCTTCACTCCGAAAAGATTATTACCCCGCTTGTCGGTCAAATTCTGCTCATGAACAGGCAGATATGATTTGGACATTTATTTATGGTCACAAAGAAGAGAAAATCCATCTGGGTTAAAAGTAGAAGCAAAGCGAGGCTGTAAATATGCCGATCCACTACACAGACACAACTAGGAATTTGACATAAAAAAAAGACCTAAGTATTGCAAACATGTAGCAATACGACACAGACAAGTACATCAGATATGCACTGTCGTTCAAAAGTGGACATGCATGCATGATGTACAAATGCATGGTTTCCGTGATGTAAAAAAGGGGACATTTATTAAATGTTTGCACTTATGCGGCATTTATCCTGTACAATTAATGAAAAATCTACAAATCATAAAGCACACAAAAGGTCCAGTAATCGGGGTGCATGAATGAGCTCACACCTGTCATCCATTAGTGCATCTGATTAACCTGAAATAAATTCCTGCTGCAGAAGTAGGATTTTCTTGACATTTCCTCATTTTCATCTTTCAGCTCAAACCACAGTTTGCAGACAGGTGACAATAGATATTAAGGACCTCATTCATTACCAGTGGAAGGATATAAAAAAGTGTTTCGTATAACCATAGCACAATGAATTCAGTCACCAATATATTGAACAAAAATTGGAACAACGACCTCAGTTGGAGATTTCTTCCCACAATTAACAAAAAGGCAAGACAGAAAGACAAGTTAATTTCTAAAGCACCATTCATGCAAAACCTGATTCAAAATACTTCACAGAAAATCAAAAGATCACTAAATTAACAAAAAGCTTAAAAGTTAGTTATGTTGAAATGGGAAACAAATGCTAAAAGGCATGTTTAATCTTCAGTCTCATGCTTCAATCGTTCAGCAGTGCATATAAAACAGATTAAGGAAATTTCCAGGCTGAAAGACACTGAAGGAGCTGCAGGGTTTACTGAAAGGTGTTACGGAGTGAAGGCTTCTTCAAACAAGACGGAGGCTCTTGTGTCTTTTACTGAACCTTTCTGTTCTGTTTTTATTGAAGAGAAAAAAAACGATGATGGCTGATAACGGCAACAGCTGTTCATAACCATGGCAACCAAAAGTCAACAAAGCAAAATAGTGACAAAACAGAACCAGATCCTTAAGCATTCTTCAAAATAAAAGACTTCCTCTATTCAAATAAATCATGTCTTGCACCTAAATGTATTTCACTTCATCTTTGTAATTATATACAATCATGTTCAATACAGTTAATAATAATCATCATGTAAATTATGCTTAACATATAATTGTAAATCAGTCACTCATTATGCAAAATATACTGAACATATAAGTTTTAAAAAAAAGTCACAACAAAAGGTGCTGGTTTTGTTCTACATGTCGCAACACTATTTTGTGTTCTCTTAAGGTCTGGACTGAAGTGTGGGACTGCAAAATTGTTGAGTTTTTTTTTCTTTTCTTTTGACAAAAATTCACCGGGTTATTATCTGAAGTTGTGTGCACAATTATTGGGCATTATTATTAGGAACATTATGACCCTGCTTTCATATTTGGGTATATTATATTGTCCATCCTGTAAATTTGGATGCTTATTTGAGTTTCTTTGTGTGACAAGTCACACCTTATGTTAAATGCTGATAAAACTGTGACATTTTGACTGTTACTCTCAAGCAAAAACGTCAAACAGCTCTCAGAAGTAAACTTGTATTCTCATTTTAAAAAAACTCACAAACATGTCAAAATGATGAGAAGAGTGCCAAAAGCAAACTTGTATACTTTTAGACTTCTTAGTAGCTTCTTATCATTTCATTCTGCAAATGATTTCAGGCATTCATTGATTTTTTCTTTTTGGCATCTAAATTACTGTATAACCTCTAGGTCACAAGCAGTTCCAACAGCCATTAAGCTGTTAACATGATTCATAAGCAAGCAATTAAAATCTTGGACAAAAGCTTGTTAACTTGCATCACTGCTATGTTCTTAAAAAAAATTGTATTTGATACATTTTAAACATGTAACAGAATGTTCAAATTTTTAAATCTCAAACTTATTTTTAAATATTTACATGGTAAGGCTTCTTGGGTGCTCTGTGACCTTTTGAAAACAACAGGTTCAGTAATTGTGAAGTGCCTTATGAAAGACCTCTCTGGGACAAACAGCATTCTCTCAGATTTAACATGTGAAGTTTCCATCAGAAGTAAAATTGAACTCTGGCTGCCTGCAGTTCAGGCTAAAGCCGAAAGAACAGACGGCTGCTGTCATGAATGATTGCCAGATTTCTCTTCTTGATGGTATTGTAATTCTTTTTTTATGTGATCAAAGCTGCTGCATGTAATGTTTTAATCAACATGTTTTTAATATATTTGTTAAAACAGTCTTTATATTCTCACTATTTAAAGTATGAGACAAATTATTAGTGAAATAAAAAAAATCAAGTTCCTCTGCCTTCTCCTTCTGGTTCCATCTGCAGGAATAGACTGCTTGGCTAGAAACAACCAATTAGACCCTTAGGGTCTAATTGGCTGTCTTAGAGCTGTTAATCATGTTCGTGCACATACTACCCACATTCCCCTCCCTGCCTTCTGCTAGCCTAAAACTAGTTCCCCAATGCTCAGGCTAGTTAGCAGAGCGACCAATGACAACAGATAAATAGTTTTCCTGTAATGGTAACACCATTTAATTGTACAGCACATACACATGCTTGATTGACAGCACCATGACAATTCTGCTCACACAGATATTTCCCAAAAGCTAACTTTTCCCAGCATGGGATCTTTATAGTCTGTCTCATACCAAGGAAGACTGACTGCATTATGATATATGAATTAAAGGATGTCTTAATGAAGCAGTAATTTCCAGAGAACTTGTTTTGTTTTTTTATGTTTTATCTCTAATAAATGTGTTTTGAAATTGAATTGTTCAGGTTATGCTATACACACACATACACACACACATAAATTATTGTACAGGTCAAGTTATATGTGGAACAGTTTTGAATGATTCATCATGGTCTAGGTTGTGTGCACCATGGAGAGTCATTATTATGTCATCACAAAAGCACAACATTTCCACTCCAAGATTATAGCTCATCTCTAAGCAAGCAGCATAAATATTCACAGCAGATTGAGTGAGCTGACTGTTGATCTGAATAGTGTTGAATTGAAAGGAAAACTGACTAAATGGTGTACTGCTTTAAAGTGTTTGCATGTAAAGCCATACAAGTACGTGTCATATTTGCAAGGAAATGCTAATGCAAACAAATATGAGCCATATTTGTTTGCATTTAAACAAATGTGTTATTTTCCTGCATATACAGTGAAGTTTGACTAGAGAAAATCACTGATTTCATTGCATAGTTTATTTTTTTGTACAATGAAAAGCTTAAAATGCATTATAAATTACAATGGTTGCTATTGGAGCCACACGCCCTTTTTGAACATGAAATAAATCATATACATTGCTTCATTAAAGTTCATTACATTTTTTTAAAAATAAACTGAAATTACCCATCATTCCTATCATCTTTATTTTATGTTCCTGATTACTTTATTCCCATCTCAAGAAAGCATATATGTGTGCATACTGTAAAAGAAAATTAACAAATTATTTGGCTAATGAAAAGAGTCATAGGTAAAAAGCTTCATCACCACCGATGTTAAAAATTCGCTTTTCAATAATTTTAAGCTTTTGAAATCATCTGTGTTATTAAGAAGCACAAGACGGTGACCTTTCAATCATGAGTACTCTAGAGCTGTTTA
Organism: Micropoecilia bifurca; assembly: GCA_903067075.1. Lineage (NCBI taxonomy): Eukaryota > Metazoa > Chordata > Actinopteri > Cyprinodontiformes > Poeciliidae > Micropoecilia > Micropoecilia bifurca. The sequence continues at coordinate 22,983 of CAEGAF010043134.1, read as the reverse complement.
AAAAATGAAAGAAGTAGATATGAACAGGGTGTGAATAATCCAGTAATTACCTGAGGGTTGGATATTCTCTTTATATGACAGCAATGTGACTGAATTAGCAAAAGTCTGCCTTTTTTAGTCTGACGTTTGCCATCTATACGTATCCACCTACCAGCTTACTTAGCGGTAGAATAAGTCAAACTGCTTTATTTGCACCTATGGAGAATTTTATTTTGATTAATCTTTCACTTGTGCAATAAAACATAAAAGGAATCACATTGTTTTAAGCATGCACCACTAATAGAGATTAGCCTTGTATCTGAGCATATAAATTAAATCTCACGTAATCAAACTTACAACAGTATTTCTAGTAAATGGTCCCCAGCAAATTACTCTGGAGTAATATTAACAATAAAACTGACCTTGTACATACAGAAACAGCACACCTTGACAATACATTTACATACAAAAGCCCATCTAGGCAGTGAAGAATAAAATGGGATGGCTTTTGGAGTTGTTCCTGCAGCATTAAAGGCACCTACCACATCATATTCCTATACTTACTACAATAAAAATAGCTATTCTCTATTGAAAGAGAGCAAATAGAACTCCAGTTTGTTAAATGTCTTATTTTCATGAAAAAACACAAACCTAATTAGAATCGACACCCTGTATTAGTCAAGCCAATTAACAATGTGTTCCCTGCATGCTATTTAAATTTGCCTCTGTTCTCTGGGTTCCTATATCCATTTTTATAATTGTCCCATTTGCTGCATTATGGAAAAGTTGTCCCATTGAGATGTAGATTTTTAAATTTTCTGTTACTTTTAAAGCGCCACAATCTACTGGAATAAAACCTAGATATTGCGCATCTTTTGTCAGTTGAAAAAATAGCTCAATTGCCTAATTTGATGACAACAGTTAATCTGGGAATGCTTACATGTATAGTGGTCTAGACTATTAATATTACATACAAGCAGAAGTGGGTGTGCGAACACTATTTTCATATCTTCAGTGGTCAGTGTGAGACCAGTGTATCAAAGGGCAACATAGAGATACAAAACAACCATGCCTGTATTCAAACCTAGTAGAAATTTGATAACTACCAAAAATAAATTTACTGCTGTTTTTTAAACAGGCATTACACTGATATAGATATTTTATCTTGGGTAAATCAAAATTTGTCGATTTTGGAATTTTGTTTTGCTTTTAATCAGGACAGAAAAGTAAGCCAAAAGAAATATTGAGACGTTGACTGTAAAATGTGTAACAAATAGTTAAATATTTTTTTGTGAGGATGCTGCAAATATTGACATGAAATTGTAAAGCATAGCAAGGACTAGAAAGATTGGATTTTCACTTTCTTTGTGCAGGTGACATTATGCTATTGTAATAAACAGTGAAGCCATTAAAAGGAAGGACAGAGCAGGAAGCTCAGGTCCCTCAGTGTTTCCAGCAAGACGCTGCAGATCTTCTGTAAATTTGTTGAGGAGCGTGTGATCTCTTTTGCCACAATGGTTGGGGTAGCAGGATCAGAGCCAGTGACAAAAAGACTGAACAACCTAATAAAGACTGAGACTGAGCATCCACTTCATTAGACTATTACACAACATATTCTTTAGTCAGAGGCTTCCTCAGAACTGCTGCAATGCAGGCCGCTACAAAAGATCTTTATTGCTAACTTTTTCTGCCAACAGCCATCTAAAACTCTTTTAAGAAATACTATGAATTGAAAGAACATGTCATTAATATTGAGTTTTTGAATTGAATTGCATAAATGAATCAATTTATCTACCATATTTTCCGCACTATAAGGCACACCTAAAAACCTTCAATTTCCTCAAAAGCCGACAGTGCGCCTTATAATCCCGTGCACCTTATATATGGACCAATATTGAGCCACAACAGGTCTAGCAACTAAGGTAAGCAGCTGCCGATTTAATTTTCGCCCGTAGAAGAAGAAGTGTGCGGTGCATGCTGGGATAGTTCTCAGAACGCTGGTTTGTTAATAAAGTTTGACTGAGCTATCTACCTACCTACTGTCTAGAATCAGGTCGTCTGCAGGTCATTTAGCACCACGTTCTCCACGAACATGCTGTGTGCAAACGGAGAAGGGTGACCATCTTCCGGCCTCGCCCCGGCCCAGTCGCGGAAGACTCTCCTCACCGACTGGACTGTTTTGTTGACACTTTAGTGCAGCTCCATCTAGTGGATGCACAACGCAACTCCAGCCTCTACTGTAGTGTCTATTCTATGCGCCTTTAATGCGGTGCGCCTTATATATAAAAAAATAAAAAATAAAAAAAACGTTTTAAAATAGGCTATTCATTGAAGGTGCGCTTATAATCCGGTGTGCCTTATAGTATGGCAAATACGGTAATCATTTTCTACCCTACCCCAGAACAAGTGTGTTCTGTATTAACACTTGCGTATGTTTCTCTAATTTGATTGGCATCATAACATACGCATGAGGATTACCCAAAATTCTTTGACTTTCTTTCCCGTCAACAAATACTATGACTTTTTCGCACAGAAATTCAGGCCTAATGAGGTGTACACTGAAGACTGGATGCTGTAATTTAGATAAATGTGTGCATAATGCACGAAATGGAATCATTTGCATTGTGCCAGTCATCATTTTGTTCACACAGGCTTGTGTTGATAATGATCTCTTTCACACAAACATAGTGTTTAAATTATTTTAACCCAGAACTGGAAAAATATGCCAGTTGTCATTGTCAGAATTACAAAACAGTCGCATGAAATCACAAGCATCCAAGCAGCTGAAATCCCACAGCGAGTAATCTCATCAGAGTCGCGCTCTGAAAGGTGGCTGCGTGTAGGCAGACCTGCTTGATTCAAGAGACAGTCAACACCAGAGAAATAAACAGAGATAATGTCCCTGGAGTCAGCATGAAAGAAAGCGGACCAAGCTGCATCGATTGATGCACCTCCTTTGGAGCCAGTGTGTAGTGGTATGGATGTGTGAGCTCCACTGCTCCTGGAGGATTCTTGTCTCTCCTGTTTTCCCAGGGCGCCTGATAGAGTTTAAAACACGAGACAATAAAACTAGATGCAGTCTGAGTCTCAAGGGCATCAAGATGTGGCCTCGCTGGACCTGACAGGCTGCGAGGAGTCGAGTTAGGCTGTCTGTTAAAGTCAGAATCATGGATCGTCATGATTGTTTTGTTTGAAATGATGCACTGAAGGTCTTTAGGCTACAGTTAAGAGCAAAAATATTTACACCCCTAGCAGATATGCATAACTAATGTGCTGCATTAGGTGAAAATAAATTAAAAGATTACCGTAAACCTTAATCTGCCAAGGGATGAAAAGTTTGACTTAAGTCGTGTTTAAAAAATTATAGTCCGATGAGGGTGGTTCTTTTCATTTAAAGTACCTTTTGAAGATAACCTTTAAGCAGGTATTAAATATAAAGTTTAAGACCACATTAATGTACTAAAAAAATGTTTTTATTTCATCTTGTCTAGAGTAGTATTCCAGTCTTAAATGTCATGTTTTTATTAGCTGTAAGCACCCTGATTAATTGAAATAATTGCTTGAAAACATTTCATTTGTATAATTAATCTATATAATGTGTTTTACTTTGTGAATTGAGTTTCTGAAATAAACAAACTTTCCAAAAATCCCATTTTTTGAATGGGTCTGTATGTACTTTCTAATGATTTGGGGATTTGATTTGAAGTCTGACTGACAGTGCTTGCATATATTTAGCATTGTCTGCAAACTACCAATTTAGTGCCTGGAGAGGATGACACAAGAGGATCCAGATTTTCTGTCTCCCCACTGCACAAAAAACATGACAAGTAATTTATATTTTTAAAATATTTCCCTTTGTCCATTTGGTCTATATGCTTGCACAGGCATTTCTCCTATGGTTCTGATTCTAAATCCAGAAAAAAAAAGAACACATAAAAAATTGAAAAAACTATCAGACTGCAGCATTGTCACCTTTGCAGCCGACCACCAGTTCCTATAAAATATGCATCATCCTCACCGACACTGAAAATAAAACTTGTCATTCAAGGCGATCAAACCGGAATGCCTTCCTGGCTGCAAACAGAAACGAGAACATGAAACAAGTCATCAGTTTGATTTTGTCTGGTGAGTACTGATGCATGTAATGAACATGTTGCTCTTTTTTATTTGTGCTGCATGCACCAGCACAGTTGTGTAACCACAAAGTGGCCAAAATACAACAACAAAAGATCTCCGTTAAAGAGATGTTTGCTTTGACAAAAAACGGTAGTGACAAACTTGTTTATTTTGCATTCTTGAGTGGATAGCAAGGGTTGTTTCTGCATTTTAGCTCTTTTATTCTGAGCGGATAACAGTCTGGTGAGCCATTGTGTTTCGCTAACTGGTGTCATCCATCAGCAGTATTGTTAGTGTCAAGTAACAAGGGGATTACTGCAAGGCAAAAGGTTTTACAGAACAGAAAATATCATGTTTTACCTATTTAAGTGGCATGGAGACTTATCACAATTTGTGTGTTTTTTTTATTGCAACAGCAATATTTTTATTCAAAATCAGCCAAATACAAAGAGGCAAATAGAAAATAATATGAAAAAATATTTAATAAACAAACTACATCTTATGAGAAGAAGCTGGACTAAAAGCTAATGTTGTTCTAAATCTAATTGTGGCAACATCTCTATCAATTCTTCTTTTCAACACCATTTCATTTCAGCTCTCTGAGTTTTTATTACACCACAGGTCTTGAAACTCCTACCATTTTAGCAATCCACCAAAATCAGTTTCTGAACATAAGAGTCAAGAAATCCTCTCTTCAGGCACTGAACATTTTTCCAAAGAATAAAACTATTTTAACAACATGCCGCACTGATGGCAGCCACTGGTAGTCAGAGGAAATGGAAATGAAGATAGGCGTCCTGCAATGTCAAGGAAACACAAAAGCTACAAAAACAACACTAACTTTTCTGCCAGGCAGACAATCAAGGAGGACATTTCTTGATGGATAAATATGTGTTGGATAGACTAGCTGGCACACAGGAACAATAGATTAATCTGTGACTAGTTGAAATCATTCTCCTCCAGCTCGTCTGTGACAAACTCGGATTCAGTTTGAGAGCAACAGGGTCATTTGGCGAGAATAAAAGGTACAGATGGGCATCATCTGCTAGAGGATAGAGCCCAAAGGGATTTTATGGGCAAGAAATTATTCCATGATATTCCGTGATTTGGTTTTATGGAGTTCTATTCATAATGGTACTGTTCATTGCTAGTGTTTGTGTTCTCATTGTCGACTTCCAAGGTTTTTATATTTTTATTTTTTAACTTTGGCTGTGTTTCAAATGTCCCTTGTTTACTTATTTTAAAACCCCACATATTGTTTACTACTGGAAGAGCACAGAATAGGTATAGCCTGCAGATTTTAGTCTTATTAAAGAGCAAAATTATTTTATACAAACATACGATTAAGCTTAGGTGAAATTAATTTAGAGCCAAGCAGTCGGTTGTAATAACTTTGGTGTTTTAGGATCCATTCTCCTCATTTTTAACTCAAGCTGGTGAGATATAACTAAAATAGTGCATTTACTGTCTGCATATGACCCATTTTGATCAAGTTTAAGGTGATTATATTTCTAGATCCAAAAAATGACTTGAAAGAAAGCAGCAACTGTATTTTAATTTATTCTGTAGTTTACCACATCTCTGTTGTCAAAATGATTATGTTGGGTTCTATTTTTACATTCCTAGATTTGTCATTGATTTGTTTTACAAATACAAAGTTATTGTTTAGTCAATCTTTATCTGCTTTCTTTCCTGCATTTCCCAATATTTGACAAAGGGACACGGATTTTGTGTAATATCGTCATGAGTTAGGGACATTGTATTTTTAGGTTCTTTATCATTGCTTTGTACAGCACCTTTAAATTCTTTTTAACTTCTAATAAAACATTTTATAAATCAATTTCTGTTCACTTGAATACAATATACTACTTTGCAACCATTCCCATAGCATCCACACAAACCCTCAGCACTATAAAATATGTTGGCTCCGGAGACATTTTCCTTCAAAAGATCAACAGGAGCAATCACTCTAAAGCCCCACATATCCCCCGTAATACATCCATGGTAAAAAGCCTCAAGAGGGATTAAAGACCCTTAGAGGTGGACTTGATCTCCCCAGATCCATCAGGGTCACCTGCTTATCAGCTCTCTGGGATGCGAGGGAAATACTTTTGAATGCAATTACTCATTTCACTGAGTAGAATAATTTTTCTTTACAAAGGATAGGAGTGTGAAATTGAAAAGTGTTGTCAATGCGTTTTCCCCGAGTCTGTGTTGTCTTTACACTACAAAACAATATCACAAAAAATCCATTAATTTTGCTTTTATTTGTTCCTCCTTTGGCAAAACACTCATTGTGTTGCTTTGATAACTGGCAGAGGTTGTAATAAGATGTTATGTGTTGCATCTTAAAAAAATAAACTGCCAGCAGCAGATATTCTGAGGTACCCCTCTCTTCACCAATTAAAGGCATAAGCTGAGCATCTTTTACATCATACAGGAATATTTCCCTGTGGCTATGAGTTCCAAAAAGCCAGATATCCTGCTTTAACTAGAAGTGATCAGGATGACAGATTGTTGTTGTAATATTCCTCTATGAAGAGGGTACTTTATCACTATAAGATCTTTTAAGTACACTGTAAAAAGTAATTATGTTTAAAAAATGGGATAAGCTAGACCCACAGAATGTAAAATTTTTAAATAATATTTATCAATTATGCTGTCAGATGCTTAAAATGTTGGGATAGCTCCAGTACCAAAATATTTCTTTGTACTTCACACCATTTGTGTGTAATTAAATTAGTTGCACATATAGCTGTATACAAATTTTGTTAACTATGTAGACTTCAGATACCTTGAAATGTATTTGTGTCCATAACTGAACCAGCTTCACTGGTCATCAAAAAATCGGTTTAGTTTCACAACTTATCAATGCCATTAAAACTTCTGAGTCATTACCTCTACCCTTAATGAGACAAAAACTGAACTGGGGACTGCTTATATTTTTAGAATTAATGTTAGATGAAAAAATGAACATGGAAAATATTTCAGGTTATTACAAATTACAGTTATTCAAATAGAATATGAATCAGTTCATGTCTACTTGCTTCTAATCTACAGAGAAACAGTAACCGTGGTCCTGGTGCCAGGTACAGCCAACAAGATCAATGCAAACACATGTTTTATATTAATCACTATCTGTGTATTGCATAATGTAAAGCTCACCTAAATGATAGCAATGATATTTTCTTCCTCAACAACACCAAGCAAATTAGAGACAATTACGAACTGTTAAAAATGTAGAAAATTTACAGCAAATGCATCAAACATACATTACTGACATGATGGGGGGGGGGGGGGGAATCAAGAATTAATATATTTATCAAGGCTAAGGTTGGATTTTTCAAGTTGAATCAGTATCTTTACCCTCCAATTAAAGAAAATAAAAACTAAAATTTACACAGGAAAAGCGCAAGGGTTGAGTAAAAAATCCAACCAAAAAAACAGGAAAGTTCTGTTGGAAATTATTGATTCCCCTAAAGCTTCAGAACGACCATCCGGGTCATTTTTCAAACGTTTCTGTGTGGCGTTTGCAGGATGAAGGAAACACAACTACTCTGGATATTCCTTCTGACTTCCGATAGCTTTGTTTCCATGGGAACTAATCCGCAGGCTGCAGCAGTAAAGAAGTATCTTGTGAACTTTCCAATGACACAAGTCACTGTGGACTGAGAGGAGGCAGACTGAATGTTAATTACATGAAAGTCCCAGATAGGACAACAACAAATGTAGTGACTCAAATGTGAGACTTGATTTTTAGACACTTTTCATTTCTCTGTCTCAACATTTACCCATCTATTCATGAACCACTTTTTCTTGGTGAGGCGATGTGTGCTGGTGTCTACCAGGGTTTATGTCCCAGCTCGTGATGGCTCCTCCATCACATCATGGCTTTTTGAAAAAGATAAGACTAAATTTATGTTTTTTCCTTAATGAAAGAAGCTTAGTTTTTCTCTTTTTCAAGCTGTTGGTTCAGAAAACTTCATGTTTAGGTTGGCAATTACATACTTTCAAGGTGATATTCATGTCACAAAGCATAAGCCAAAAGTTAATTCAGTGTTACTGGACTTGTATCAACAAACGCCTCTTAAAAAATGTATTTGCTTCACTGGTCAGGACCTGTGCAATAGCATGCCAAATATTTTGAACTTTTTTTTCCATTTAGTTGCTTAGTATTGGAATTGGGTCTTGTTGAGATAGAGAATGTTCAGAAGGTCCTTTCCTTGTTAAATGCATGTATTGGTTAATGTATTACAGAAAGGATTGATTGTGTTGGTGGAAGTGCTGCTTTTTGACACGTCCAAAGGACAATACTTCAGAAGTCATGGGGTTTATTGACCATCACTTAAGCAAACTGATCTGTCCTCTCATGGTTCTTAATGATGACAAGTGGCCTTTTCTACTGCACAGATAAGAAAATGCCTTGAAGGGATCCACAATTAGTTGTAACAGTCGACTTTTTTGGGAAATATTTATTTTAGATGTTAAAGCAATACAGTAATAATACTGTAGTAATAGCTCCGTTAGCATTTCCAGGAGTAAAGATCACTAGTTCTGCTGGTATAAATGAATTACAGCCGATAGTGACACAGTGTGGCACTATCTAAAATTACACCAGTCAAACGCAATATGATAGACAACTACTGGGGAAAAGTTAGCTTTCCTGTGTTTACTCTGTAGACTCCAGTACAGAATGGACCTAATGACGTCATCAACCACATCGGTGAAAAAATGGCGACCTCCATAGGTGAAAAATAACACAAGATGTACATTTTTATAGTATGAGTTTTTTGGCGTATCACAAACAGCAATATTTTAGTTAATAGGAAAATTACAACATATTTAGGCAAACATGTTCAACCAATCCTGGATCCTTTTAAGATTTTCCCACTATTGAATTGTTTGAGGAAGATGATTTTATAATTTGCCCTGACACTCAGACACTTAAAGTTAAGGAATTGTATTGTATTTAGTTTGTACAATAATTTTTCTTAGTTTCTTTATTGAGATTATTTTATTGTACACTGCGATGTCAGTATTGTCATATTGTTGACAATTGGGTCATCATTTGATATTTGACCTGAGGAGCATATAACTGGCAGCTTTTCTGTCATTCTCTTTAAAAAGCATGTGCTTCTAATTCTCACACATTTTTTAAATGTATTTTTTAGTTATATTTTGGGGGTCATTTTGGTCCACATATTAAGCCTGGTCATATCTCTGCCATTTAATTGAAGGAAACATACAGTAAAAGTTAAACTAATTAGATTTAGCCATAGGCTATAACTTTATGGCGAACTTATGCACAGCAAGATCGAGTCATAATCCAGTTATAGCTTTTAAATGACAAAATAAAAAATAGCTTGCCTCTGAGTAGGTTTGACCAGGACAGAGGAGACCTTACAAAGGACACTGTAATCAAGGCAACAAAAGAATCTATATGGGGGTTAATTACAGTGCTTTGCGAATTATTGCTAAAAGGGACTAATGACAAGTGACATTAGTAACTGTGAGTTGACTAAGAACACAATTAGATGAATCAGCCCAACAGCATGAAAAAAGTACTCCATCAGTCAGCCTTCTTAATGTTATGCTGCCTTAAAAAACTCAGCAGATTAAGAGACATCCAATAATGAGCAGTATTCAAGAGAAAATAATGGTGGTATTGTTCACTGTAATTATGAAAATAGATACAAAAATGGCAAAACATGCGGTCTCTGAGGTTTGTCACAGTAAGGGTTTCATGATGAATCAGAACATGAAAAGAAGGTGGAGGCGAGGGCTTTGCTGAAGCTGGTGCTTTTCACTGACAACTGAACTTTATTTTCTGACACCGATGCATGAACATGAAAGCATATGCACTTTTTTGTTACTTAAGCTACTTACTACAACAAAATGATTATGTTTTACAGTAACTTGTCTGATTAAAATGATAAAAATAGATGAAAACCACCCAGCATTCACTACATCTTAGAAGAACAGAATATTTGATGCTGAATATTTCCTATAAATATTTTCTAAAATGAAGCCACCCAGCATGTAGCTTCATTAAAGGGAAAGGGAAACTACAGCTGCGGTTTCCAGTCAGGGTCAGCAATCTGACCAAACATTGTAACCAAAAGGAAAAAGGCCCTGTGAAGATCATGAGAAAAATGGGACAAAAAGTTGTTAAATATATAAAAAAAGATCTAATGTAAATGACTGAATAGACTGTTTTAGGAGCTTATTTAGAAGCATGAGGCATGGCCAAAACTGCAAGATAAATATGCATTACTCTTTTGTTAAGCTGTGAGCAAGGTGATGATCCAGATTAGAGATTAAAAAGATTTTTTTATGTTAGGTGAGTGGTCACATTATCAAATTCTGATTATTGTAATAATTTTATATAGGGCTGATATTAAATTACCACATTGAAGTTGACTTTAGGCATAAAAATAGAATAAATATGAGATTGGGGTGCAACCACTTGCATTGATTGCTTTGAAACTATTGATTGCTTTTACCTCAGGAACTGAAAATTAGCGTATTATTGCGTTATTAAATTACATTCTACTTAAAAAGGAGCAGCTGCTGCAGAGACTTTTAGAAATCTGCTACTTTAGGCCTCACAGGGTAGTGACATTTTCCATCAAAAACAAGAGTTTGCTGTCTGACCTTGTGCTTCATTCAGGGTCTAATTATGCCTGTTGAAATAAGAAATGACAATCGCATGATAAATTAAAACGAGTTCAATAATTTCCATTTGCATGATTGTTTTTCTCGTGTCGCCATCTCTTTCCACCAAAGTTGAGATGACAAAAGTCTTCAGTTCTTTGTTCTCAACTAGCTTCTTTTTCTTTGTTGTTTTGTTTATTTATTTTGGATATTATAACATCTTCCAGTTCAAGTGCTAAATATTCTCTATAAATTAGGTGTGCTTGAGTCATTATGCCGTTACCAGTGTATTACTTGACGTGGTCTCAAAACAACAATTTTGTTCATCGCAATAATTTCTAGGACGATTTATTGTCTAGCAAAATGTATTGTTGTGACAGGCCTGGCTGCAATACACACAAATATTTATCTTTGTAGGTTCTTGTTGCTGATTAGATATGCTCCCGTGTTTCTTTTCAAGTATACAAACTCACGTAAAAACTAAAGTGCCAGTTTTGCCAATACTTCCCATAATCCTGCTGCACGAAGGGAAGGAGTCTATGTATAGTGATAAGCAGAAAGAGATTTGAGAATGAATATTAATTAATTAATATTAATATTTTTACATTGGAATTAAAAGCTGCAGCTTTTGCAGGTCCTTTGTTAAAAAGATTGTAAGAACAAAAAAAATCTTGAAGGTTTAACAAAAAAACTGAAAGTGGTTGACTGATTACCACCAGGGCAAAAAGCATAGACATTAAATCTTAATCATAATCTCTGCAGGAGTTTAAAATGCAGCAGTCTGAAAAGGCCTCCTATTGAGCTGATGAAAAATTACACAGCTTGAATAGTTAACATGTCACAAACAAATAATTCAGCATATGCAATTCTTTGAACAACAAAGTACCTTAAATTGAACAAGAAGAGCTTTAAATAAAAATAGAAAATTCAATCTTATTTTAAGGGACTCTGTCATTGTACTTTAGATTCAAAGTGTCACACTTCAGAATGTCTGAAATCCATCACTTTTAAATTTTAAAAGAGAGATGCCTTCACCTTATAGGTCTTGAAAATTGATTTTGAACTGAGAACCTATAGAATTGTCCATATCGGGGAGTTAGACGTTTTTAAGGTTAGCATAATTCTATTTAGATCAGTAAAAACCCATCACAAGTGGATTTCTGAGGAAAAGAAGCTTGGTTGGGAGGAGATTGTGTAAAGGAAGGCAAATATGTGGTATGCCTACATGCAATGCAAATTGCATGTTACACAAAGATTAGTCTGCACCAGAAACAAAGCTAAAAATAAACCAGCTATATACAGAATGTAAATGACCTTCGCTATTTTTATTACCAGCAAAGGGAGTTGAAGAATCTTTACAAATGCAGTTTAATGTAAAGTGTCTGATTGAATAAACCAGATCTGGAGAGTAGATTATAATTAACAGAGTAAAGTATACAGAATGTGAGGAGGTGAGGCAAGAGGACGAAATGATGTGTTGGGAGAACGAAAACACCCTGGCTTGTATTTTATCTGTGTTAAACTGGGTGTGAGACTGGGAGTCAGCAGTAGTGAGAGTGTGTGGTTATGGCTTGTGGTTACCACAGGGCACTAACATCTCAGCAGAGCTCTCTACATGAAGGAATACAGCAAACGGACCCTTCTGAACACACGAAGGGGACACTGATTCCTGGAAGCCCTGTGAGAACACGCTATTAAAAAAATATATATTTTAAAAACAAAATCTTAACGGCTTTGAGCATAGACTGCTAAGTGCAAATTATTGTCGGTCTGATTCCAGCTGTCAAATCCACTCTGGATTATTTCTCTCGCTTTATTGTTTAGGGTCTTCACATTTTCCACATTCTGCTCTGAGACGTGTCAGACTGATTGATAGTAGAACAAAAGATGGGCTGGGAAAGACCCAGGAGGGTAAAGCAAACTAACTGAAAGACAACATGTTATAAAACTGTCTTGTAGGCCACAGTCAATCTTTGAGAAAGAAGCACCCCATACAAAATATGAGCTGCGTGCTGACCAAACATATCTGAGCTTTATTAGACCAACTGATCAGTAATCACCCCTTACTGCAGGCATAATGGATGGTCTAATAACACACCTGGCATAAACAGAGAACTAATTTGTCCATCGCTGTCCGAACATTACTAATGTAATATTTAATTTATTGTAATGCTATCTGCTGCTGTTACTTAATTTAACCCATCAGTACAATTAAAGTTTATTTTCTCCTCCACTTATTTCTTCCTCGTTCTGCCGTCACTCTTATACTTTTGCTGCCTTAACATCCGTGCTACTGTCTGGGATTCCAAAAAATATGTATTCACTGTGTGGGACAGTTTTGTTAAAAAGAATTATTTCTAAACACAGGAAATGGTACCTTATTTTGCCATAAGAGATTAACTTGGTGTTAAAGCCATTTACACATTCTTACCAGGGTTGTTAAAAAAATGAGCTTCATTCAGTTACCCTAAGATAACATAGATGTATCTTGTCTTTTTTATATATATATATACACTCATTTCTGTAAAATGTATCCTTTCCCCTCCCAGCCTCTTCTTCTGATGAAAAAGTAAGGATCAAAATCAGATCCACAAAACATAGCTTTTATGTCACCCACAAATAACGCACTATGATGCATCATTTTCAACCCCTTTTTCTTGAGTCTGCCCTCAAGAATGCTGCACTTCGAGAGCATGAGACTGAAAATTACAGGTGTAAGGCACATTTTTAGAACAAAGGCAGAGAGGACCAGCTAAGATCTAGCCTGCAAAGATAAAAACACAGTGAAGGACCATATCAGGCACGACTGTGCTTTTCGTCTGTCTCACACTCTCACACACACCTGCACACAGAAGCACATTGCAGCCTTGTTATATCCCCATTCACTTTTCAAGGCAATCATCCAGGGAAAGGCCACACCTCGGGAAAAAATCCCCAAGTCAACCACAGAGCTATGCTTGGGACAGACACTAGTCATAACAATTAGAAGCAGTCAACATGTCCTCTGCCAACATATTTTCCCTGCTTCAAAGCATTCAAAAACTGGTAAATATCTGTTTTAAACCTGTGTAAAAAGCAAAACAAAAAGCAGGTTGGTGCTTGGTCAGAATCTGTGGATTAAATGTAGTCGAAGGGCAGCTGCTAACTGTCCAGAAACATCATTTTGTCACCAGTTCAGCCGAGCTGGAGCTGACAAGATGTGGGAGGACGTGAGGGGGGTGAGGGAGGGGGAAGCTGCTTCTGTCTCTTCACTGTGTGCACATCCTGCAATGTGTCAAGGCATTCTGACTGTCACTGGGAGCTGAGGGAAAGATTCCATGAGCTGCACTTATTAGGTTATATATAGAAAGGAGGAGTTTCTTTTTAAACAGTGAGTTTGTTCTGTTTCATCTGTCAGTATGTGGTTCATTCAGCTCAAGGGTAATTAATGCGTTTTAACGGTGCACATTTTTAATTGAGTTACTTTACCTCAGTGGTTTCTGTTTTTGTTTACCACAATTGTTTTTTACCTGCAGCCTCCGCTGTTGCCTCCATTACAAATTCAGCAGCAAACTAATGCTAATTATCCCTCAATCCTGACCAAAAGTAGAGCTGCTGCTGTCTAAATCTCCTGTTTGCTGCTATTTGTCCAGCTCATGATCATAATCAGATTTGAGCAGAGTAATTAACGGATTGCTGAGACAATATTCACAGATTCAGCCTCAATTCATTTCCATTCAGACATTGTAAACCACAGAAACTGGTGCATTTTCATCGGAATAGGTTCCCTTTGTTAAATTATTCTTATCACAGCAGTCTCAAATGTTGTTAATCACAATTTAATCTTATAATGTAATCATTTGTACATGTAAAAAATAGGGAAAAAGAAAAGTGGTTATAATAGACAGTTGACTCCTTTTTTTACTTTTTTGCTGGATTAAGAAAAAATCTAACAATTTAATTTACAATTTGGTAAATCTACCACAACTTTCAAAATATTACAGCAAAACTTTAATAAACTTTTTTTTCGCATATTTTGCACTACAGCATAGATTTTTGGTATTAATCCACCATAAGGATTTATTAAATATTTGTGATTGTCTAAAGCAAGCAAAAAAGTAGTACTTTGAGAAAGTGTTTCTATTTTAAATGCAAAATATAAGGTTATCTTATTGAATTCAACATTTTATTGGTTTAAACATCAAGAGTTATAAGCCAGACTGTCGGATCATTGTCTAATATTCCCTACAAGTGATCAAAATGGAATCAATGCAATAAGAACCAAAGATACAAAGGTACACAAGATTGTCAAATGAATTAATTTAGGTTTTTTTAAGCAATAAATGTTTAGGAACGACAGGACCTTCAAGGAGAAACTCCTCACATTCACTTTAGAAACTGCTCCCATCAATAAAACTACAACAGAATCAACAGCAAAACCACCAGCCTGTTACACACATTTGTGCCTCAAGCTTGTAAGAACAATAAACTCCTGTTAACACCAAGTGCCTCATTTTATTGTCCTGTTAATGTTGTTTGTTTTGTATTTGTGTTTATATTTATTCAATGATTATCACTCCAATCTGTTGCAGGTCCTAAGAAAACTATAAAAAATTTGAATACATTTATTTGGTTTGAACTAATGTTACCTTCCCTAAAAACGATTGAACGGAAATAATTACTTCAAGAAACGGGCTGAATTCATGGTCACCTTTATTGTCCGGTGTTTGGCATTAGTATTCATGTAAGAGTTCAGAGTTCCCTCACAAAAACATTGCTCCATGTCTGTAGTTTGCCAAGGTTCATTTGAATAGGCCGAGCTATTTACCAGAAAGCTTGTTTATAAATGTTTTGTGGGCAGATGAGACAGTGCATTCACAGGAGGGTCATTGTTCTATCAAAGAATAAACCATAAAGCCTTCGTGATGCTAAATGCTTATCTAACACAAAGGTCTTGGTCTGATGCTTTGAAGCTGAAATGTGCCAGACACACAAAGTATAATCCCACTGATCAGGGATGGAGTCTGCTCCATCTTTTTAGCAAAGAAGACTAGAGTATGATCCTCAGTCTGGGTTATGAATATAATTGTATAAGGTTGGGCAATGCTCTTCTAGCAAAGGAGTTGGGAGGTCTTTAATCAGACGATCTGAAGGTAGAGCCTGGATTCTCCCCATTAAAGAGAATCACTCCTAAGTTATGCAGGAACAAGAAAGAAACGTTTTACGAGAGAAAACCCACAAACATACCAGACTGAATTGCTGCAAGTTAAAATTCCTTCAGTCCTTCAGTCTGATGTGTTCAACATCAGACTGAGTGGCAAATGTTGATTCTGTCACTTTTGCCACTTATCGACAGCAGTGGTTACATCATTTTAAGAGGTTCAGAGCTGCATGATAGAGCAGTATTTTGCCACGCAGCTAGAAGGTCACCTATTTGATTAGAATATAAACTATTTTCACCTGTGCATGGTTGTTACACTAGCTTCTTTACACAGTCAGAACACATCCATGTTAGGTCACATAGTTCAGCAAAAATTGCCCTTAGGTGCATTGTTTTTGTGCTGGTCCTTCGACAGATTGACAACCTGCAGCATTTCAAATGTTGACAGCTGGAATCAGCTCCAATCCCATGGATAGATGAATAAATTCATATTGAATTGCTTTTTCTGTTTTATACAGAGTGAATGTATTGGAATAATATTGGATCATTTTTTATGTACCTGGAGAGAGGTGCTGTTTGAAACTCAAGGTCATATTTCCTTGACCATAAATCTGATGAAGCGATTGAACAGCTTTAGTCACTAATAAAACAAACACAGGTCAGATTAATATTGTTGAACCTCCAAAGACATTTGTTTGCTGCTTTCCTCACTATGCAGTCTCATCAACACCTCTGCAACCTGGATGAAGGTTAGAACCTTTGTGAAGCTCACAGTACAATTAATCTAGGAAATGTGAGTGAATAATGTTGTTATAGCTCCTGGAATACATATAACATTCCATCATCTTTAACGGAATATCTGCATAAAGAATATATTTTTCCTAGCTGACAAACATTATGCTTGTATGCCGTTTCTTATGGAAATACCTAGTAGTTACCTTGCATTCTTCTCTATTGTTATTCCTGACAGAGTAAATAAAGCTGCTCCTTATTCTGTAAAAAATGGTCTTGTATGTGTGACTGCTGAGACGTAGCAGAAAATGTGAAATTATTCTCTTTGATTCAGACAGAAAAAACACCAACATCTTTTCCAATTTTCAGACTCATTTTTGATGCTTCTGGACAGCTTTTTTCCCCCTTTCTTTTCTTTTTCAAAGAAGACCAACATGAACAGAAACAACAGAGACCTGGGAATAAAATGGCATCACTCCCTTTTTTTATGACATATTTCTTTCTTATTGCCGCCTCACTGCCTTCATTAAAGATTCCATTAATTTTTTATGTTCCGCATGTAATATGGAGCAGATTCGTGTAACTTTGGCTAACCTAACATAAGAGCACATTGTATAGCAGAAAATTCCTCTGCTCTTTGCCAGCAGGCCAGCCATGACTCTGAGAAGTCAGCAGGGCCTTAAGTTCCTGTAACCCCCAAGGAGAAAAAAGAAGGAAAGAAAAGCCGAGCTGCTGGGAGGGGATGCCTTGAGGAATGGTTGGTATTCTGAGATGTTGTTTCTCTCCACAAGTTTATTTCTGTCTGTTTTACCATAATCTAGGAAAACATTCATCAGCCAATCAGAGAGCTCCATGCTTGCAATGTCGCCTCTCCTCCACAACAACATGCTGATAAATCAGGGGGCTAAACGGACAGTAGCTTACAAAGAAGAAAACACCCTGGAGAGTTTAAGGAGGGATTTTAATGTATGAATATGAGCAGTGAGATTAAGTGTGATTAATGTAATCCAGCCCCAGAGTAAACAGTGCAACATTCATTAAGCAATTCTTGTGAGATTAATGGAATCAGGATGAAGTTCATCCCTTTAATCAACCCCACCCCCAACAAAGGCTTATTATTCACCCGATCACAGACATCTTGTAGAGGTTACTAAATCAAGGAGAAAATCAAAGAAGCTGCCGCACAGCTGATCAAATGTGAGAATGACTTACCTCCAACTTATCTGTCAGTCTGCACTCCCAGCTGTCCCTCCTCTTCACTTAGTAACTGACAAAACTTCTCAACTTGGTCCTTTTCAAACACTCCCTCCCTCTCTGCTCTCTCACTCAACATGTGTGCACATGTGACTGTCATTCACAGAAGCTAAGAAGCGAAATGAGGACATCTAGCGGCCAATAAAGTAACAGCACTGATAAAGAAGAATTACTTTGCATAATCATTCAAACATCTTTTACCTGTTTAGTCCTTGCATGATCGCAGGGGGACTGGTGCCAAACTGCAGCAGTTAATGAGCCAACAGAAAACACATAACAAAAAACCATGGACAGCTGAGGGCAATTAAGAGGGTGCAATCAGCCTAATTGCATGTTTCTGGAATCTGTGGGGAGTACCCAGAGAGAACGCCTTGTGAAACCCAAGCAAAAAGACTTGGGTTTGGATTTGAACCTTTAAGTTTTACGCAGCGAGGTAGAAACTGCTCCATCATCCACCTCGGTGAAGACAATCCAGAATATTTTCACAAATGATTACAACACTGCAAAACACTAAATGTGACATAGAAAAGATATAGGAGCTTGTTTTAAATCAACAAATCTTTGATATTGATGAAAAAGTAGGTTCATCTGCTAGTCTAAAATTAGAACGGGCAACAGTTCTTATATCACTAGATCAGCTGTTACAGTTCATTTTACTAGATGTAACATAGACCCCTGTAATAAATAAGTGTAGACTTACAAATGGCATCTGGATGTACTATGGTACAAAGTCAGCTCTAATTCATACCTATTTAAACAGAATGAGTACAAATTAAAATGAAAACAAAAAATAAAAAGAAATGCATGAAAAATAATGGGGTGTACACAACACTTTTCATTCTAAAGGTGTCCTCCTGCTCTTGCATAAAAATCTATTTTAAGTATTTTTTTATCTAGGTGAGTACAGGATCTTTTGTTCTCCAACACATAATTTTTTTTCTGCCAGAATGTGGAAATAGAGTTAAGCTTATTTCGCCTCCTCTTATACAGTCCTTCATCTAGATTTCATCATTGTATCATCAAAGCAGTCCAGTATTTCTAACACACACTGCACAATTCAAAGTCATCTATAATATACAATCTAATCACAATTCAGATTTTAAAAGACTATATCTTTTTTTTCTGGTACGCTACAAATGCTTTGTAAAATGTGTGTGTTACCCTTTAAGACGTTTTCTGAGCTATAAATGATTTCACACAGCAAAGGTGTCTCATCAAATTCAAGGTATGAGCAAGCTTTTTAAAATGAGTATAGTAAACAGCAAAACTGGACTAAAGAAATCTGTTTCTGCGAAGATTTTGCCTAACATTGTTATTAAATTCTGACGTAGCTTCAGACGCTCATTTAGCAAACTGCTGTTGCATTTCAACCATTGCCAATTGTTGAAACCCATCACCTTGTATCCCTCACTATTCTCTATGCATCAATGGTTACATACAGAACCCTATTTGCAGAGCATTGCACCAGGATGTGAATGCACACAACACTGTCAGTGCGCTTCTATGGCCTGAGGGCTGACGAGCTAATGAATTGCTTTTGAACACAAGCACATTCGCTGAAAGGCAAGTAGGGTGATTTGGACTTCTATAATAGTTTTTGAAATAGAATTTGTATTATTGCAAATAAAACTGACATTGAACAAGCTGTTACTAGAGGGGTCAACAATTTGAGAGAAACAATTATGTTATCATAGTAAATGACATAATCTAGCAATCTGGAGAACATGGTGACCATTGGCCAATTTACTGAACAGATTATCTTCCTTGAATGCAAATAACGTATCCAAAATGATGCATTTGTGGAGCCAGTACTCTAGAGTTCAGATTGATTTGTCATATTATAAGATCAGATTTCAGAGTTGGCATTTTATATTGGCTAAGTACGATGGCCGACAGGTGCAAATGCGCAGCAACAAAGAAAACATGCAAACAAAAAAGGCACGCGCACACATAAAATGCAGAAAATATAAAAATAGACGCAAACAAAAAAATACAACCACAAATGAAATGCAGGAAAATAAAAAAGAGAGACGCAAATGAAATGCAGCAAACAAACGAAAAGATGCAAACAAAAAGTGCTGAAAACCGGAAGTGCTCCAGACCACTAGAGGGAGTCGAACAAAAAACAGCTGTGTCAAAATTATTTTTTGCTGTATTACATTAAAAATACAAAAAAATATTTTTTTTACAATGTTTTTAGGCAAGAATATTGATGTATAGATGTGAAATATCTGCTTGGTTCCATCAATAAATCACTTTATTACAATATTGCTCCGACGTTTTCGGATGTTGCCGGGCGCTCCGGGTTCGGTACACCGAGAGAGAACGCATGTCTCACGGCAAATTGTTTTAAGAAATCCCGATAGTTTTCCCCTAGGAGTGGAGGTGAAACACAGATATTAAGCCAGGTAATAGCTGTATTTTTTTTTGTTCACTAAAGTATTTAATTTATTCCTGAGCAAATGGGTTTGACTGATTAAAGCTACGCCTTGCTGCATTTCATTTGTTTGCGTCTCTTTTTTGTTTTCTGCATTTCATTTGTGGTTGTATTCTGTATTTGTTTGCTGCATTTGATTTGCTTTTTGTTTGCGTCTATTTTTATGTTTGCTGCATTTCATTTGTGCGCGTTTCGTTTTTTTTTTGTTTGCATGTTTTCTGTGTTGCTGCGCATTTGCATGACTCGGCCACCGTATCTAAGGCCTAAGAAATTAGATTATTTTATATGTTCTTTTAACTGCCTATGCTAAAAACAACAGACAGATGTAACCTCATAAGCAAGTTTGATAGAACAAAGTAGAATAATCCCCTTCATCATGGAAGAAATCCTTTATAAACCAAATCTGGAAGAGATTTGAGGGATAAAGCAGAATTAACAACGTTTTATAACTGATCGGATAAGGGCACAAAGACATAGCTCTCACTGTAATGTAATGATAATATATATTTTTTCATTATTGTACTTTATTGTACTTTAGCTTGTAAAAGCTACAAAGCTATAAGGACCAAACTTAGAAGAGCATTTCATCTTAAGCTGGAAAAGGTCGCCCAGGATTGGATTGTTTCTTCCATCTGTTATTAAATTCCTCAAATTATGCCGTAAGAAGTAAAATATAGGTCGGAAGGCATTTAGTCAGTATTGCAATAGAAAAATGCAACGCTTCAGAAAATGAATGCATCTAAAATGCATTGTATTTCATAAGAATATTTAGACATCAGACAAGCATCTATGCTTTTCTGTTTGTTTTGTCTCCAGGGAACTTTAGCCTCCTCTAGACATGAGGCAAAAGAATGTCTCATGACAACAACCTACTGTTGTTTATGCTTCTAACATAGATGTAAAATCCCAAAGGAGACCTTTGCACAGTGCAATTAGTTGACCTAATTTCTAACTCAACAGTAGTACCAGATATATGATAATTTACAAATTCACTTGCTACTGGGCTTTAGCAGATGTTGCTTAACTGGATTTACTAACAAAATGTATTATTTAAGTGCAATTTGAATGTGAATTTGAATTTGTATTTGTGACAAGTTATTCAATCAGATTTAGTCAATTTGTTAGAGCTGGAAGGCAAATGTGCCTTTTGGCAGGGATGACTGCAGGGTGATATCACCCTGAGATTATGAGATAATAAATTACTAAAGGTTTTTTGCATACACTGGATATCAAAGTTGTGAAAATGAAAGCATGAAGTAATTAAGATTTAATAGAAATAAGGTCACTCCTTTATAATATTCAACATCCAGTCCATTTTTTTCTTCAGTTGAAGCGTTTCTACTTTGAAGCCCTGCTTGACTGTTCACATGTTAAAATGTCCTCAGGCTAAATCCTGAACCCTGCACTGCCCTCTAGTGTCCCTAACTAGTAAAGTACTCCAAGAGCATCTGACAAATGCTTTTTTTTACTTTTACATTTCTTGAATTCTTATTTTTCACTTTTACGTGAATAAAAATATCTGGAAGTGGTGCAACTTTTACTTGAGTGCAATTTTTGGGTACACCTCTGATAAATAGAACGTAATGGCCATATTATCAGTCCAGGGGAGACTGCTGACTTGTCCCAAAGACAACACTGATCATCAAAGTTACATAGAGTGAAAAAGTCCATCCATGTCCAAACCATCCATTCATTCATTATGATTACCTGTTTGGCCACAGGGTTGCACGGTGAGAGAGGTGGACACTCTGGGTAGGTCTTAAAGTATATTTTATTAATTTGTTAATTAAATTAACTGAAGTCATGTTTATATGGCTGATTTGAAAATTGCATTATATTTAATAAAATTCATATAGTCATAACCAGCTGCACAAAAGCACTGACAAATATTTCTTTTATTTCTTGCTAAATACTTTGCTGATTTCCAAATGAATCTAAAATTCCAGAGTTGAATAATAAATTTTAATATGGTTTACTATGGAGCTACGTGCTAAATAGGTAAATAAGATCATTGTAAAATTATTCATTTCCTGTAGTTCGATTCAACAAATTAAATTTAATATATGTACACATAATACTAATAGTTGCTGGTGCCTATCTAGAAAATGGATGGATGGATGGATAATACTAATAGTCTCTGTTAGTCACTTTCAGGACGATTTTTTTGTGTGAAAACCCGAATTTTGGGTTTATCAACAAAATTAACAATTGTAAACGCTTTAGTTAAGATTTTCATTGTATTCTCACCGTTACGTATAAACCCAATTTAGTAATTAATACTTGAATTGTTTTTAGCGTAGTGAGGAAATAATTATTAGGATCTATTTGTAATTCTTCTCAAGTTTCACTGTTCTGTTCTTTCTTAAAAAAATAAACTTTATCTCTTGTAAACAACAATACACAACTATGCTGTGTACATATTAGAGAAAAAACAAAACAAAAACTAGAAAAATAGCTGTTCTTAGCGAAACAGCCGTGAGAATGCATATTAGCAGAATGTCTGCTGCAGAAAAGCAAGAAAAAGTAGAGAGAAGCATAAGAAGTGAAGGAAAGCAGAAGAAATGGAAATAGTTTAAACAGTTGAACAGTAAAAACAAGAAAAAGTAGAGAGAAGCATAAGAAGTAAAGGAAAGCAGAAGAAATGGAAATAGTTTAAACAGTGGATGAGCAC
>CAEGAF010043123.1:0-17171 GCA_903067075.1 Micropoecilia bifurca | reverse complement strand
ACAGAGAGGGGGGCGCTATTTCCCCATTGCACTGATACATAAAGCAAGTGGGATTCTACACCCTAAACACTGTTACATGTGTTCAAGCAAAGCATTCAATCCCTAGTAGTCACTGAACATGTTAGGTTAGGAAATGTTGGCAAATTTACAAATTAAGGAAATGATACACATTCTCTGCTTGTTGGAATTTTAAAAACAACAACAAAGTGATAATTTCCTCAAGAGCTTCACTTGTGATAGTTCCTGAAGCAAAAGAAAAGTGATATAGATTCACATTAAACCATTACACAGGGAAGGTGGTGGACTGTGGTAGAAATTTCATGAAGGAATGAGAATCTGTTTCCATGATAAGAGAAAGATTAATCTTTGTCTTTAAGTTTCTTTATTCGAAAGCAAAAGCGTTCGAAGACCCGTCTCACTGAGCGCAGTCAGGAGAAGAGCCCTGATCAACACACATCACATCGTTATATAGTCACAGCAAGACAAAGACCCTCTCAAAGTCTGATGTTATCTTTACTGCCAGATGGCTACAGAGACACCCTGACCCCTCATGAATTATCTCTCACCACTTGGAGTAGATGATTTTATGGCAGGATGGAGAGCTGATAAGGATTTCAGGAGGAACTTCTAACACTTTTTTGTCAGTTCATGGGTTCAGGTCAAACAGGGTACAAACTACATTCCACACATCAGACCTTTGAGACAATTATCAGATCAAGCATTTTACCCAAGATGTCTTCAGGTCACTTCTGCTATCAGCTGTAGAAACATCTAAACATTATCTGCAAACTTATTTAATGGAAAAACACATCCTACAGAAATGCAAAATACAGCAGATGTAATCAGTAAATAACTGGTAAAAAGTATCATCAGTTCCATCAAGAATGACATAAGTCTAAAAACAAAATTTTCTATCACAGTACATAAAGGGGTTAGAGTCCCAGTTAAAAGCATTTTAAGTTCTAAAGGCTTAGAAAAGGGTTGCAGTTTTTTTATTGTGTATTCAATGTTACATGACTCTGTTTTTGTTTTTAATGATGTAAAGCACTTAGAAATGCCTTGCTGCTTAAATGTGCTATACAAATAAAACTTCATTGATTGATTGATCCCTAATATCCTATCTGATGGTGAATGTACTAGCATGGTTATGGTAGCCAGTAACTTGCAGCACTTTGCTGCAAGTTACTGATCAACTTGACATGACATTGACTCCGCCCCCTTGCCGAAGAAGAACAAACCGACAATCTGTTATTATGGCAGAGGTAGTTTTACTAAATGTATTATCCAAGACATTGGGACAATTTATATACATGATGAAACCATGATGAAGACGAAACCTTCATCAAAATATCCTACACATTTAAAATGAAAAGCTATGGTTGTATGCACTAATCCTTTTATTAGAATATCCACCTTTTAAAAAATATTGTAATTTTAACAGTGTTTGTAAGAATAAAGCAGTATCAGAAGGGAAAACCGTTTTTATTGGAATAGACCACTGCATCATAGTTCCCATCCATCAGTTTCATTCAGATGGACATGAGGTCAGCTGCAGGTCATGATCGATATGTTGCGTTATTCCAGACTCATTTTTAGTTTTGATATGTAATAAATTGTATTCCGCCCTTTACATGTCCTGTGTAACGGCTGTCAGGATTGCATGTTCCCCAGGGACAACTTGGACCGTGATTATCTATTATTTTATTTAAAATCTCTCTGACTGCAGGTGTTTGCTATGATAAACATTGAGAATATTGTCGGATCGCCAATTCACGGTCGAGGGGGTGGGGGGTGGGGGGGGGGGTGGAGAAGAGCATCGCAACTTCACGTGCGCCGATTTATGTTTTCGCCTCCACCTGAAAAATGTGTAGTTGCGTCACTGCCCCCACCAAATAATTAGCAGGCTACTTTGAACTGACCATTATTTTATTATTAACAATAAAGTTTGCCTTCGACCAAACGCCCCCCAAAGGCATCCCAGCGCCCCCCTTTTTAAAAAATGTCCGCCAGCGCCCCCTGCCGTCCTCTGAACGCCCCCTGCGGGGCGGTACCGCCCACGTTGGGGACCGCTACTCTAGATAAAGGTGTGTACCTGCGATGCTGATTGGTCAGTTGCTGACAAATCCCCTGGGATGATTGGTGGAGGGTTGGGCTCCACCTCATGATGGGGGAGGAGCCGGTGTGGTCATGAGGCCTCGGTGTGTTTGTTATATTTTGAAGTTATGTACTTTCTTAGTTGAGTTAAATTTTGAGTTAGTATTCTGCATGTTTCGTGATTGGTTATTTTTGAGGTCACGTGCCCAGATACCCGGACAGGCCCGCTGCACCGGCGCAGGAGCATCTGCTTAACTAGCATGGAGGGACACGCAGCTAGCAAAACAGCAGACGGACTGGAGGTCAGGAGCAGGACGTTAGCAGCTGAAGGACGGTGTCTGCGGACCGGTGGACCAGACGGGGGGACTGGTCCCGTTGAGGCGGACGGCTGGATTATTGACGAGGTTCGCCAGGAACCAGAGGATTTAGCCGGATCGAGCCAAGAAGGGTTGAGGGTGGAGGAGCCGCGTCTCCTCATGGTCCAGCTAAGACTTTACAGACTCGCTTATTGACTTTTCCTCAAGGTCTCCCTGCATCTGCTTCACTTTGATTATTTGTTTACTAAATAAATTATTGTAACTTTTATGGGTTTGCAGTGAGACTGTCCACAACCCTTGCAGTTATTCATTTGATACCGGTGTGGTAATTGACACCGGCGTTATGTCAATTATGTCCAGTTAGATAATTGGTATTCTATATGTCTTAATTTCTGTCATTACTGTTCAAATTAAGAATCTCTACTAAATTTAGAAATAGTTTAACAAAACAAATTATTTTGCTGAATTGAAAACACTTTCAAGCTTTTTTAATGAATATTCATGGATGAGTTCTGTGGAATATGAAGCTTAAAATCAAAGTTCATTTCTTAGCCTCCTGCCTCTGAAGTTTAAACTCGGTTTGCTCTAACATTGTTAAACTCTGATATTACTAAGAAATTATTACAAAGCAGGAAAAAGTAAGAAACCGAACAAAGAATAAAGACAAAAATGTATTCCTGGACAAGACAACTACCCTTTCATATCTGACTTCTTTAAAGCTCAGAGGTGGATAACAAATGCTTTTTATGCTTGACTACTATTATAATGTTTGCCCGTATTATCTGCATTTGGTAACAATTCCCTCTCCACTGGAGAGAAACAGTAGTGTTCCTAATCTTGCATTAATTGGAGTGGCTCCCTGCTCAGCTCTACCGTGGAGTAATTAGGTTAGTTTAAGCTCTATGACCCATTCCAAGAGCACAGCTCTGTTGTGGTTCAGCTATGGATGGAATGCACTGAGTGGGTTCAAAGCTGTCTGTGTTCCTAGTCCCTGAGATGAAGACATGCATTCAAAAAGACGAGCAGCATATTGCTCGCTGTTTGTCGGCACTAGGTTAAAGCCCATATGTCCTCAGTCAAGTGGCATGCAAATCCTGTTGGGATTGAGCACATTGCTCCATCCACAGCGGCGTAATCAAGTGGTATCTGAGCTTCAATCCTCTTATGCTGCATGACTGGACCTTGCTTCTCAGAGGCCGAATCATGGATGTCAATTGGGACTGTAGAGATTGTTGGAGAGAAGAGAAAAGAGAGGGTCAGCCTTGGCTTAATCTGTGTCCGCTTCTCTCTAAAACTTTGGCCCTAATTAAGTAAATGCATGCAGACTGTTGCTTTTTTCATTACACAATCACCTCAGCTGTCCAACGAGAAGCAGAGTGGTGGGGGAACTTTTCAAGAAAGATTCTTCTCCGTAAATCTAATAGCTTCATTGTTTTTGTGTTTTCTAGTATTTTTTTGTGAAGTACAAAGGTTGGCACAGCTTTTCACAGCAAATCCATCACAACACAGAAGGGCACAAACCCTGGCCTTGTTCAGGTCAACCTCTAAACCTAAACTAGCTCAGTGTAAGAATCAGGCTCATGTCATGCTTTATGGAGTGAAAGTGTGAGTCTATTTAGAGCAAACAGAATCCTATCCTTTTGGGTTCGGAGTCTCACGTTCATAAAACATGTAAAGGAACAACTCAGGTCTGGGTCAGTGCTTGGCTGAATTAAAGACATCATTAGCATTATAACACTGGGTGACTATTGATTAGGACATGTAGCATCCAGATGTCGGGGCCAGTGCTCAAGCTGTTAGCTGACTGGTCCATGAGACGTGAAGCACAGATGGAAGACAACGTCCCTGGACCTAATTAGCGTCATCAGTCAAGTGTCCCTAATTTGATTACAGAACTGTCATTGTGGGACGCTATGTTTCCAGAGAGTAAAGATCATTAGGGCACACTGGGTACAAAAGAGCTCTCAGTCAAATCTCATAAATACAAACACTTGTACCTGGTAAGATTTACATTTAACACATTAAACTGAAATAATGGAGTTTGCTTCTGGCCATGATTTCAAAAATGGTTTATGAAGAAAAATACAGGACTAAAGAAGCTGCTGGAACGGATCTGTCTGTGTTTCTGTTTGCTAAAAAAAAAGCTATTAAACTTGCTCTGGTGACACATTAGGGGCTTACTAAGCAAGCAGATGAAACCCCTGATGCTCTTCAGAGGACAAACCCACCAAAAGGAAAAAAAGACAGATTTCACTATATTTCACTGGGATTCAGATAGTGATAGAGTCTGCAAAAGAGACAGACTATAGTATAACACTATTCACATTATATTTATTTATTTTGAACAGACAATAAAAAAGGAAAAAGTAGGATAAATAATGCCAACTGACGTGCAATTTTCACAATTTGTTCAAAAAGGGACATGTGTTAGATATAAGAACTTATCATTTCCTGCCAGTCACATATTGATCACCATACAATCATTTCAATTCAGTTTATAGTCAACATTTTTATATTACTTTAGAAACAAATAATTTCTTTTAAACGTTCCAGAACATCAAAACCTGGAAAACTGAGATATTTGGTTTGGTTTGAGACAATACATTTTCTTTAACATATTTTAAAAGTTGCATCTTTACTTTTCAAGCTTACACTGTTAATCATAGTGATTGATTGTGATTAATCACAGTGCTAGAGTGACTAATCTGATTACATTAGATTAGTAATCTAATGTAATCTGTCAATCAATTTGATTGCTGTCAATCAAATTATAATTTGACTGACATCACCAATTATTATTCACTGTGTGATAAAAGCCATAGGAAGGCAGAATTTCAAAAA
Source organism: Micropoecilia bifurca (assembly GCA_903067075.1). NCBI lineage: Eukaryota > Metazoa > Chordata > Actinopteri > Cyprinodontiformes > Poeciliidae > Micropoecilia > Micropoecilia bifurca. The sequence continues at coordinate 11,919 of CAEGAF010043123.1, read as the reverse complement.
GTTATTTTGAGACTGTTTGCTTCCATTTCAGGAGCACATGCCTTTTTTATCTTGGGCATTATTTCACATGAAAGAAAGTCTCAGATTATCTTATGAAAATATCTTTTTTAAGTTCTTATATGGGTTTCAGTTTAAGCAAATTGTTTAAAAATTGCTGAAAAGTGTGTAGTACAGTAAATAACTCCATTAAATTGTCTTTAGATTCTTACAAAATAGAATTACTTCACTTATTACTTAACTAATTCAGGTTCTTTTTTTACAAAAGCTTTTATCTCTTGAATCTCTAAACAAGAATAAATCAAAATAAACAATGCTTTGTACAAGTGATGTATGTAAAATTAGATTTACTGCTAAGCACTGACTTTGATTTTATTTTTTTGTTTTTTCATCAGGACTCAGGTCTTTATTTAAGGTTTGTTTTTGCTATTGTTGGACAACAATATATGGGGCCTTATACAACTAAACAGAAAACACAGGAATGAGAATTAAACTCAATTTAGAGAGTACAGGAAGACGAGACGTCCTGTTAGTCCTGATGGCTCTGGATCTTGTTCAAGTGGTTAATTACATGAGGGCAAGACAAACGTTTTTTCATGCAGGAGCATTCAAAATGAAATATGGATAAAACAATACAATCAAATAACTAATTAAAATACAAAGATAACTAAATTGAAGCAAACAAAGTGCTAATGCACAACAATGATCAATCAATCATTGTGTTAGCTGCAAAAAACATTCATATTTTCAGTCTTGGTTCTAAGGAATCAACAGTTTTTGTATGTCTCAGTTTTTCAGGCACTTGGTTCTAGAGGAGTGTAGAAATGAAGTGTTTATTTCTTCTCTTGGAAACAAAGAACTACGAGGGCTATTAACCTTTTTCCACTGGCTCTACTGGACCCGGCTCCACTCCACTCCACTCCACTCCACTCCACCTCCTTTGTGAGCAGTTCTACTTCTGTTTTTTTTTTTCCAATCCAGTTTCTGCTTTTTCCTTCCCTGCTCTGGAGCAGGGATGGTCAGAGATGTGCAGGGACTTTAATGTGATGTAACCATAATACTGTTCACTGATTGGTGGTGGGCGTGGTCAGATGTGGGTAATGGAAAGCCTTGTTAAGCCGACGCCCTTCCTCTGTGGGACAGATTCCTGGATGTCCGCCCTGGTCTGATCCCTGCTGGTCTCACCTCATCAAACAATCAAACCAGGCTGTCAGCAGAACCCAACTTCTCCTCCCGGGTCTCCTTCTCCCTCAGCAAAATGTAAGACTGATCATCCAAAAGTACATTCAGGTAATCTCACCTGTGAACCTCCCATTTCTAACACATTCTCCCTTCCAGTTTCTGTTCAACACCTCCTGAATTGCACATTACACATAACTCACCAGTTTCATCCTCTGGTCATTGTATGATTCTGCATGTGGGTTAAACAATTTTCCAGAAACATGCCAGAGGGTTGTATGTAATGCATAATGTGCCGTCAAAGAAACTGGGACTGAGTGGAGAGATGAACGGTGAATAATTCCAGAAGCCATGGAGTCATTGATAAGTCTTCATGTTTTAGAAATATATATTTATTTGAATGAAAACCATCTCACCATTACTGATGCCCATGAGATAGAAATGTACAAATCATAATGTTTAGTTCTTTTTGATGCATCAACACTGAATGGATCCTCAGGCATGTTGAGGAAACTTACTAAATGAACTGACTGAAGCTTCCCTGATCAGCTTGTTTTTGAACAAGAGGACTCATTTCTACCTTAGTGTGTTCATAGATGATCTGGGGGGTTGGAGTCATAGAACACCAGTGTGAGTTATGACCAGCAGGGCCACATGTCACAGGAACTGTGGCTTAGTTATGGCCAGCCGGCTTCCCAGAGTTGGGCTTTGATCTACTGAAGATGACACCTGATATTTAAAGTACAGCTTGGTGCTTCCTCCATCATGAGCTGCTGTCCTCCCAGAGAGCCTGCAGGTCATCTCTGCAGCAACCCCTACTTAACCAAGCTCACAGGATGTGATGTCAGAGGCACAGAGTCTCTGCAGGAAGTGTTGGAAATAAAATCAAACCCCTGTGAACCAACGAAATGACTATGATTACTCTTGCAGAAAACGCTGTCGGCTTATTACATACTGTTGTTTTTAAGCATTTGTTGTTAAATATCTGCCTTCTTTATCTCAACCATTATATGCCCTCCCTTGCTGTGTGAACACAACCATTTGATCCACCCAGCTGATCCTTCTTATATATATATATATATATATATATTTATATATATATATATATACACACATATTTCCCCTTTGAAAATTCAGAAATGGGTGAGAAAAGTACAACACCATGTCTTATTCACAGGGTGCAAATTAAATAGTAATTTGCTGTTGGGATTCGGCCCCAGTGGGATGTGTTGTGCCTGCAAAAACAAACAAATGCAAAGACTCAGATGGTGACAGCAGGAGCCGCGGCAGCAGCAGCAAACCCACGTACGAGTCCCGGCTCCCCAGCAGCTACATCTTAGCACTCTGCTGAAACTGTGACAATTTAAAGAGTTATTTTACACAAACCCTGAGCAGTACACATAGTTGATGCTGGGCTGAAGGTTTCTCGCCATAATAAGATTTGTTTCTGCAGATTTGTACTTCTTAATTCCTCCTCACAGGTTTTCCTCTCAGCCGTTTGATCACCAAACACAAGATTAGGTTATGGTTTGGGATTAGCTCCTCAGGGAGCAGCCTGGCATCCTAGGTGTGTCTTTCCGCAACCTAAGAGGCTTACAGTAGAAGTATGTGCTGCTTAATAGACTTATATTTTCATCCTTTCTTGAAGAGAGAATCAGAGCATCTTCCCCCTTACTCCCTAAAAAGTTTGTCACATAGATGCTGATTTGTCACAGACACTCCAAATCCAGTTTTAGTGTGTAATGCCTCTGAACATGGCAGTTAAGCTCTGGCTTTAAGTCTGACTACACCACAGGAGACGGGCTTCACACAAGCAGAGGCCTTCAGATGGGTGGTGGAGGTTTTCTCACGCAGGCAGGCTGGGAAGGGAATATTTGCACTGTTGTCGTGCAGCTGGTGAGGGTTTGACGACGAGGAGCAGAGTCAAGAAAAACCTTCTTATAGATTCAAAGCCTGCAAACAGGAAAGTTGTGGTGATGAGTATTCATGCATTCTCTTCATTCATACGTTTTATAAATCAAACATGCAATTCTGATGGATTGTGATTTATGGTGGCTGAGGGTCTGATGTCACCAACAACAAAAGACAACAGAGCTTCAGATTCATCATTTCAAGTTTAAAAGAGACGTTTTTAGGAGTTGATGATTATAAAAGAAAACCATCCATTATTTATGTAGGCCTGGTCTCCTGTTCTCATCATGAGATGTGGAGGGGCTTTATTTACCACCAGGATGAAAAGCTTGCTGACTCTGGTACTTCATTATGTCTAAAGGTCTAGAATCACGTCTCTCATATTGGCAGCTCTGATTTGTTATTTTTGTACATTTTTGTTTGTAATTATTTGCAGCAGTAGCACACAAATAAATGATTAAAAAAATCATACATTGTGGTTATTTTTTAGATTATGTCTCTCGCAGTGGTGCAGTTGGTGCCTTGCAGCAAGAAGGTTCTGGGTTTGATTCCCGGCCTGGATCTTTCTGCATGGAGTTTGCATGTTCTCCGTGTGCATGGTGGGTTTTCTCTGGGTACTCCGGTTTCCTCCCACAGTCCACAAACATGACTGGCAGGTTAATTGGTCTCAAATTTTTCCCTGGGTTAAAGTGAGTGTGTGCCTGGTTGTGTGTCCTGTCTGTCTCTCTGTGTTGCCCTGTGACAGACTGGCCACCTGTCCCAGGTGACCCCACCTCTCGCCTGGAACATTAGCTTGAGAGGCACCAGTAACCCTCCTGACCCCACTAAGGGACAAGAGTGTACAGAAGATGGATGTCTCTCACAGCGGACATGCACCTAAGATGAAAATTTCAAACCCTCCATGATTTCTAAGTAGAAGAACTTGCAAACTCACAAGGTGTTCAAATACTTATTTTCCTCACTGTAGATAGATAGAAGTAATGAACTCTTTGCACCTCAGTTTCCTCGTTCAGAGAAAAGCGGCTCAATTGTTTCCGATCCAATAAAAATATCATTTTACACTTGGTGCTTGCAGGGCTTGGCCAAGGTTTGTACATCAATCCGAAGCCCCAACAAGTCATCTGGAGAACGGTTTAAGATGTATGCCTCGTTATACATTCACTGACACGAAGGTGAGTTTTACTTAAACTTTGTGGCTAACATTGACCTTAGCTTATGCTAGTAGGCAATATTCTCGGACATTGTTCTTGTAAAAATGTGCTATTCTAGTATCTGAACATTCTAATAGACAATGTTTTTATCTTATTTTCAAGTATATGGACAGGGGCCGTGTTTCATTGGCTAATGCTCATTTCACATCACAGTGCAGCTGCCACGTGCGTCACCGTCTCACAAACAAAAGCTACAGTAGTAAACACATGCTAATGTACATTTTGGACTAGCAGACCGGCAGAAAGGTTTTGCGTCAGGACTCGAAAAACAATAATTCACCGTCAGTGGGGAATCTGTACAGGCGATGTCAGGTATCCTGATCGTATTTGTGGAACTAAAATTCACAGATTTCCAAAATCTGAAATGGAAAGTCTTGCTTGGATCAAAGCTTGTTCATAACCGCATATGCAGCTCAACCGCCGTAGGATCAATAAGAACAAAGGATTGTCTGCTGGTTTAAGTATTATTGCTTTCTTTGTGTTTAGTGAATGAAAAAAAAGAGTCAATAATAAACACATCCATTATAAAAACCTTTTAGCCAAGTACAGCATAATGGCAGCACCGATACAACTTCTACACCTTGAAGCCTGTCTGCCTTATGTTAGCTGAACAAATCAATATGCAATGTGTACCGTATCTGACATACATTAAAGATTTTATTTTATCTGAAAAGGCTTTTTACTAAACTGTAATCCTGTTAGCCACGCTAATCGTGTTAGCCACCGAATAACGTGTATCAGTCCTAGACACATTCGAACATTTGCCAACAACAGATTTCAAACGTAACCCTCAAAACCGTAAATGCCCAACTTACCCAGCCTTGCAAGAACAATAGGCGTCAGTGATCTTGTCCACAGCTAGATTTATGCTGAGGATCTGCTGTGTTCCTCATCGACCGTTAGCTTTTCGCTGTGATGTGCACAATGTTGGAGGCATCGCGTGGCTCAGACACCTTGATCTCGTCCAAAAAAATAACATGAACTTGTTGGTTCCCCTGTCCATTATTGTGGCTGATAGTTTGAGAAAATCCAGCAGAAATGCTACACTAATCGACTCAGAAATACTCTGCAGAGAGTCAATCAAAGTGAAAGACGCCATGTTTACATAGAAACTAAGCTCCACGAGGCTTTGTTTGTGAGACATGCAGCCATGTGGGACTTTCGAGGGCGTTTCTGGGTGGAGTTTGGTAAGGTCCATTGTGTGTGTTTATTGTCGTTAGTGTCAGTCGTTAGTCTCAGAGACTAAAGGGGAAGGTTACGGTTCGGGCTTTTAGCTTCCGAAGCCTGACGGAGCACAACAAGCCTCATAGCTTAACAGTAGCGCACCTCTGGTGTCAGAATGTATAACGAGGCATACATCTTCAGATGACTGTTCAGGCTCAAAGTTGCTGCTTTTAGAAAAATATGACTGTGTCCCTTAAAGTCTCCGGGTTATTTCTTTGTATTACCTTTGCATGTTTCTTGTGAAGAGCTCAGGTAGGACGGTGTTTACAGCAGCATGTACAGGCGGATCAGCTGCTCGGCTGTCTGGCTCTGATCTGCTCACTCGTTCCCATAAACTCGCTCTTTCAGGCTGAATACAGAAGTGATTCCATGGAAATAACTCAAGGAGGCTCCTTATTTTACCATCTGCATCCGTATTTTTAGGCTGATCCGGAGTGAACGCTGCAAACTTTGTGTTGTGCACAAAGTTAAAAATAAATATTTAAAAAATAAATATTTTCAAGCCACCATCTTCTTAATTCAGGATGGCTTGGAAATTAATGAAAACTTAAAAGCCCATTATATTAGGAAGACAACAATGTTCATTGTATTGTTTTTTTTGCATCTGAAATAACAACTTGGTCTTTTCTAGCAGTCATGGTAACTCAAAGAGTAAACAAGTGAGCCGCATTAGCTCCTGGAGATGTGACATCAACGCTGTAGGTGCAAAGAACCCATTGACTCACCCATTACTCATGTTTATCAGTGATTGTTTTCCATGTTTACCATTATGATTATAGTTATTATAAGATGGTATTTATTGTAGCATTTATTAGATGGATGGATGGATAGATATTATATATATCTATAGATAGATAGATAGATAGATAGATAGATAGATAGATAGATAGATAGATAGATATCTTCAAAACAAAAAAATAACCGCAGTCCTGCAAAGAACAATTTGATGTGTGCTGTAGAGCAGAAAGGTTCAATTAAAGAAACCTCCTGCTTTAGAATCCCTCCAGGTCCAATTTAAGAGGAACACCTCTGAACACAAGAGAAATATCTAGGAATAATACATATTTTGTCAAATTTGTTTCCCACAGGTTTCTTTTTTCATCTTTTTTGTATAAACTTAGACTGTCAGAAAAACACAATGTGTAGAAGGCTACAAAATAAAAGCTTTTAATGAATAAAGTTGTCCACAAGGCAAATCCATCTCACAGCTAATTCCTTTTCTCCTGAAAGGCTTTTTGCCTGAGCTCAGGTCTCTGCGTCTGTGCTGTCCTTACTCCTGCCACTTCGTTTTAAGCAGTGTTTGCAGCAGCTCACACACAGTTGGACGTACATGTATTCTGCCTATGGCAAAGATCTGCACAGCCTGAATAATAGCAGGCTTTGAAAATGAAATAGTTGCAGAGGTCTGAAAAGGTGAAGTCAGCGTAGGGACTCCCAGCCTTTCAGATGAATTTCTTTGAAATATTTCTATGACAAGTTATGAAAGTATTTTCCACTGATGAACATATTTCAGTGTATCACTGCCTCGCATTTATTATTAAATATGGCTTCCATTTAAGTGTGTGGCAGCTCCCTATTGATTTGTGTTAACTCATACATCAGGGACTTTGTGATGGACAAACTGCATTTTGTATTTTACCGTAATGTTCTTTAGCTTTAAACATGGACTTTGTGGTATGAATAAACTCATACTATAAAGTATGACTTAGAGTTGTCTCCAGCCATCCTGTCCTCTAATGTGTTGCATGTGGGTCCTCCTCTCAGCCACCAGTTCATAACATGTCAGTCTGTAGAATAGAATAGAATAGAATAGAATAGAATAGCATTTGGTGTGACAGTGGTAGGAGTTTCCTTTTAATCAGTTGGTCACTGGTTCCTGCTCCTCTGGGCCTTTCCTGCTGGTGTTGGTCAGAAGGGCTGATAATAGCCTCACTTCTGTCATGATGCTGCACAAGAGCAGCTGTGGCTACAATCAAGTCCCTCGCCTTGTGTGAATGTACCTTATTATTGTCAACAGAAATACAATTTATTGTCTCAAAATGGGGAAATTAAATTCAGGTGTAACAGCAGCATAAAGTCATTCAGTTTCACACAAAGATAAAAATGTATTAATAAATCATCAAAAAACAGAATTGAGGTTAAAATACTGCAAAGTAAGGAAAAGATTCTACAAACAACAACAAAAAAACGCTCAGATTAACCATTAGTTTGCCATGGGTACAGATCCACCTACAATGTGGTTTTTAATTTTTAATTTTTCTAATTTTCAGCCTTTCGATGTAGGTAATGCAGTAAAAACAATTATTGAAAAGAAAAACACAAGCAGTCTGATATTCACATCATGGCAAACTGGCCAGAGTAAGACTGTGACCACAGCATGATTGTATCCTGCTGTCAATCAAATTGCCAGCACCAAATTCATGGCTTGGTGCGACTTGAAGTGGTTACAATAAGGAAGTGCACAGAATCTGTAATAGATGATGAATCTGTCCAGGTCAGGACCGGGTCAGGACCGGGTCAGGACCGGGTCAGGACCGGGTCAGGACCGGGTCAGGACCTGACCGGACCAGTTAAAGCCACGCCCATAGATAAGGGGCTTTATTGAGTTTGTTGATCGCAGCAGGAAGTGATGAAAACTCGACATGTGATCAGTCTTCAAATGTTTGACTAAAAACCTTTAAAAACACTGATAAGGATTTCCCTACGTATGTCTTAAGCTTGTGTTTGCACTGCCTTTCTCTCATCCCCTCTGTCATACTTCTTCAGTCCTTCCTCCATCTTATCATTTGAGCATTTTTTCAAATGATAAGATGGATGGATAAGATTTTCGCTGTTTCTCTTTTTTTAACTTTTGAATTTATGTCCCTACTGCGACTCCTGCTTCACTTCAATCTTGGCATCCTTCATCTCCTCTGACTCCCTCCATCTCTGCAGCTGTCTGGCCAGCTAGCAAGCTGCTCTGTCAGCAAAATCAAGAATGGCGGGGCCACTTCGCCGTAGGTCCAATGCATTGTTAATCAGCCTGTCATTCAGAGTGGGTGGGATTAGGCAGCAAGCACACAGACTTCTATCATTGTGTATATCAGAACGTGGGCTCACATCCTACTGACATGAACAAACTGGAGACTTCTGAACATGTGAGCATATTTGCTCAGGTATCACATTAAAAAAGATCATAAAAGCACAAAGAACAGTTAAAGTTTGGCCACAGGGAGGTCAGAACACAGGACATTTATTAGTCCATAAAAAGGCTGGTAGCTCTAGACTGTTGCTTCTAAATAGATGAGGCTCTGTGTCACAGCAGGTTTGGAACCATCTGAAGATGCTACAGGGGTTTTGTTCCTGTTGCTTCTCTTGTGTTCTCACACAGTCGTGACATTTACTCTGCAACGAAAAAACAAAGACGCCCCCCATCCCCCCATCCCCCCCTCAGAGCACCTTCCACCACCTTCAGGTTACGCTTCTGTCCCCAGTCAAGACTCAAATGTCATTCTGTCATTACAAAGATATCTTTATCACTGTAATACTACTGCAATAATCTGGGTCTTTGATGGTCTACTTTATTATTTTGTTATGAATGCAAAATCAGTTTTAAAATGTTAGGACTTTTAATTTAAAACTGAAGTCACCCTCTTATGTGCAGAAGCCAGGTTTTCTCATTAGTGTAATTAGGTTGGGTGACAGTAGTGACAGTGGTAATCGGTGGATCGGAGGTTTGATTCCCAGTCTGCTCCCCCTCGTCCTTTGGTACATCATAACTTACCATTAAAAGTTTCTTCACTGGTATTAAACACAATTTTGTTGGCAGACGATGTGTATTATATTGTTCAAAATTATCTTACATTACCTTATTTCCAAAATTATGTGAACAAATCTTAAAAAATGACAACTTGACAATAATATTACATTTTATTTAATAAAACCGTAAACATATTTAACAGTCTATTGTCCATGTAGGAAGAGTAACCCAAGGTTGACTTTAGTTCAGACTAGCTGGTGTCACTTTGTTCCTTGATGCCTTCATCCCGCTGTGTCCCATAACCAATACACTTCTTGAAGTTTCACTGTAGTCCTTGTCAGTCAGCGTTTGGTCAAACTGCCAAGCAGCAGCTGAAACAGAGGTGAGGAAGGCGCCGGTTTGGGCCAGTTAGAGAGACAATAAACATCTGAATAGTTTTGAAACACATTGAAATATTTAACAGTGTACTGGTTGTAGATCTAAGAACAAACACACAATCCATAGGAATCCCCTTGTACATTCACAGGATAGATGTAAATATCCTTACAGGTCAGCTGTAAGGTGTCCTGTTTGAGTGAAAGTAGGCACCGATCAACGCTGAGATAAACTTCAGACATCAAGCAGCAACAGAGCATGAGGCCATTCACAGAAGTGCCTGTAGTGTGATTGGTCCACTCTCCTGGCTTGGTGGCCTGTTAAATGTATCAAGTATAAATCCATCTTTATAATCCATCAGGAAAAATTCTGCATAGCGGTTAAGTGAGCATAAACACTGTATGACAGATACGTCTTTTACTCCAGAACTGAACCACATGCAACTTGAATGAACCCAATAATCAGGAAATAACAAGACATAATGACTGAAAGGATACATTATTTTTCATTCTTAAATTATTCAAAATATGATAACCTGGGACAGAAGATAAATCACTGCATTTGTAATGCATTAGTGATTATCCATAAAGGAAAAAGATAAAAAACTTTTTATTTTAACTTTGGTGTCATGAGAATCTTTCAGGAAGGCAAACAAACTGCTCCCAACCTTTTGGCAATTCACTGTCTGCACTTAAAAAAAATTATCATAAAATTCACACATTCTTTGTGAATAAGATTCTGCAACAGAACATATATTAAAACATACTAGTTGTTACAAAACCTTAGAGAATTAGGCTGATTGTGTTGTTGTGTTTTTGCTCAGATGATTGACTGTCTCCTTTCCTCAGCAAAACAAGAAAACTATAGGTGAGTCCTAGAATGTTATTTTTCTTTTCATTAAAGCTACTCTCTTGCTCTTCAACAACCAGTCAGAAAAATCCCCACATGAACATAAATCTTGGCCATAAACTGGGAGAACAGATCCAAAAAGGAGAAAAAAATAGGTCACTGTTTCTTCAGTCCTCTTCTGCAAGTCGCTCCAACTTGTGAAACTCTCCTCCCACGAAAGTCGCTGCTTCTCTGTGTACAGTATGACTAAAGCATCTAAGATCAAGTGAAAGATGACAAAAGGCAGAGAAAAAAGGAGACTGTTTCACTCCAACATATCAAGGGAGTTGCTTTGTTTACCTGAGTGGGCTTATTATTCTGCTGTAAATAAGGCAGAGGAACAACAAGGGGCCCTACAAAGAACACAGCTTTATTCTCTACGATCATCCTCATCCTCCTCACAGTCTTTTGAAATGTGTAATTAGAGTTTGTTTATACATAGGCTTACTTATCTGTTTTTCTGCTTGTGTATTAGTTTTTGTTTTCTGTGCGTTCTCTGGAGGTTTGAATAATTGAAGTGATTTGTATTCTCTTAAAGGCGGTAAAAGAAAAGCTCAGGGGAATGACTGAGATTGAAAATAAGCGGGGTCTTAAGTTTATCTCCATCTGCCTGTTTAAACAGCCTGTTTACTGATTAAATATCTCTTAAGTTTTTTTTAAATATAGACAGAGAGGGGGAGAGTAAGCGGAATCAACTGACGTGTTTTTCAAGAGCTCAGATGATAAAAGGAATAATAAACATTTGTTTTAAAATAAATATATGCTTTTCCCTTAAACCCTAAATATAGACGGAGCCTTTTTTGATGTAGTAATGTGCATATCATCAGCTGCCTGCAGCCTCTTGCAGTGCAGAAGGTAAAATGTTGGCAGAGACAGTATTATTCAAATGCGGCTCGCAGCCTCTGCAGCATTTTGAAAGGTTAAATAGCACTTTAAACGTAGGCTGTCCAAATGTTAAAAGCACAAAAATAATGCTTACTGCAGCAAGCAAGATGAAAAGCATAAAACAGACAAGTGTGCCCACGCAAACAGGCTCTGTGGTGAAAGCTGGTAAGTTAATAAAGTAATGGTGACCAAAATGTTTTGCAGCCTCATGTATTATTCTACTTGACCCTGTCTGCCCATAAAGATAACCAAATGAGGTCATTTTTGGATGATATTGCAATATGCAGTTAAATAAAAACGATGACAATGAAGGTAAATGACTAAACATTTACCTTGCAGTTGTAACAGTTATGGGCTAGGCAGCTAACTGTGGCTACAAAAATTCTCCCATAGCACTTTTGCTACAGTTTTAGCTCTTTGGTTTGGTGTTGGCACTGCAACAGCATATTTTGTGAAATGATCAGTTATCACTAGAACATTTTTGGTGTTGCTTCGGTCTGGTTCTATTGA